>JAADYU020061238.1:0-11690 GCA_011763375.2 Heteractis magnifica
TGTTTCTCAAAACTTTGTTTTAAGCGACGCTTCGACTAGACCATTATGTACACTGCATCGTTGGTGCTCCCTTGCTTACATCTATACCGTAGACTCGTATTCTATAGATTTCAAAAGCGAATTGACCCATTTGATGTTTCTTAAGCATCGAAACAACAGGCCCTTAATTGCACAGAGAATAAATGCCAAGGAAATTATTCTCTCGAGAGAATTAACCCCTAAGGACTCTACAACGTTAATTGATTTTCCTAATGAAATTTGATTTGGATCGTAAGGTATGGGTCAGTGATGCTGAATACGGGTCATCAGTCCACCCTCCTGTCATGCTGGGCCAAAACCAAACCCCCTTTTTTCCAAAACGCACAGCCAGAAATGGATCACAGCACGAATTATTACAGAAAATATCAATCTTTAAGAACATTATCGCAGAGGGTTGTGGAATTCCGAACTGAAATTATCGTTGGGATATGTGAAAACTTACTGAAAACGACTTTCCGAGTGGCTTTTTAGTGCCAATGCAAAACCAACCCAATGGAGTATCTTTCTAACGCCACTCCAGATTACTCAAGTCTACCATGAACTACTAAGCACCGACTTAGATAAAAGGTTTAGCTTGTGAGTATCCATCTCTTGTGTTTTTTGAAAATCCCAGAAGCATCAAAAATACATATATGGCTAATGTCATGAGCAACGACTGGAGTTTTGTCCATAGTTAACGACCAACTAAATAGCGCCCGCTTCAGTAAACTGGTTTTACACCAAACACTGATAAGTCATAATGTATATAATACGAAGTTTTTCGCCTTCGAGGGGCTCAGTATTGTTCTGTCTCGACATCAGGCTAGATATTATATGGAAAGAAAAGGTAAACCTAGTTAACTTTCAACGAAAAAGCGCACGCCTTCGAGAGGTTTTGGTCGGTGAGTTGCGGTCCCTTGCAGCACCTGAAAAGGGCTACAAAGCAGCAGGATTGCTCGTATTAATATCGGAAACTACATGCAAAAATGCAGTCCAGAGAAAGAGCCACAGCTTCTTAGCCCTTGATAAAGAAGAAAATCAAGCACTTCTAAAACCTTTTTTTTCCGGATTGAGAGTGGTGCTAATTGAGTCAATTTTAGTCATTAATTTAATTGCCAATAATGTTATCCTTATGGCACAACAAGTTGTATGATCACTTCCAATTTAAACCTGGTTCACACGGCGTCGTAATCGTAGTCATAATCATAACGACAACATTGTACACATGCGCAGTAACACGCTTCAGATGCACCAGCAATGTCTTCGTTCAGCGGAATAGCCACATATCCGGTTTATCTTGCGTCGCCATGTTTAGTTTTCCCGCGATTTCCAAAATTTCCGCTGAACAAAGGGTGTAAATGCTCACGTTTGAACAGCCTTTCTTACGATGATGACAATGATTGCACGGTTCACACGTACAACATAACGTCATAATCATAGTCATAATCATAAGAGAATGGAAAAGTTTCCATTCCTTATGACGGCTCTTACGATTGTGACTATGATTATGATTCTGTGGCTCACACGCTCTGTTCGTTATGAATTATGACTATGATTACGACTACGATTACGACGCCGTGTGAACCAGGCCTTACATAGATAGATCATTCCAAGGCCTGGGTATGCGTAAATATGACAATATTCTGTCATTAGGTTAATATTGAGACCCAACTTCCAGCTTCATCCCTGTTCATTAATCGTCACTGTGTATTTGTAAAGATACCAATAGTATCATGGGCACTAACTAACAGGATCCTATATAAAATACCTCAAACAATATACGTCTGACCAAAAATGGATGTCATCAAAATATTGCATGGCGCATTCTAAACTAGTGTCGTAATTTAGACACTAGTGTGATGCCTTCAGTCTCGTCTCGTGTCAAACTTGATCATCAAAAAAAAAAAAATAAATAAATAATAATAATAATAATAATAATACAATAGTGAAAAATAAAAATGATACAAATTAACCGAATATAAGGTAAAAATAGATGTGTCGTCATCATCATCATTAGTATCATTATCAGCATGCGACATTGCATATCACTAAGAACTTGCCAAACAATTTTCAGCAAATTTAACTCCGAAAAGTTATTCACGCACTAATAAGATAAAATTGATCAGCTAATATCTGTTTTCGAATTCACTACGTTGTTCGCGCCACGTGTGATGTTCTGTCCGGCCTTTTATACATTGCGCTACAAATCCTCAGTTACTTAACGCTAAGCTAATAGGTTAGTTTTCTTCAGTCATGGATTGTCCTATACTGACTTCATTTGTGCAAATCTCGTAAAGACTTCTCGACTCAAACACAGACAGTGCCTCGTGGTATAAGTTTTTCCTCTTTTGTCTACTCCATTGAAAATTTTTGTCGAAATTCAATTAAACTGCGACAGTCTTTTCTGCCACTTAAAATATCCCAGGAACTATACAAAGACAAGATTCAACGAATATTTTGTAAAGAATCGAGGCTAACTTGACGGACACGAGCAGCTGGTGGTCCGTCACGCGAATTCCTTGGCCGGAATAGACCGGCTTTTGAAAAAAACAGTGCAAGAATATTATGACGACCACAAAGAAACAACCGGCTTATACAAAGTCCTTGTTACCGATGAACGCCCCCGAGCCATATTAAAAAGCAACGGGGTAGTAAGGCCTTGAACAATGGATGTTTCATATTGTTCTTCTTGATAGAGATGAGTTAACCCATGCCGTACGAGGCACTTCCGGACTTCAGGTATTTTGGCGCAAGAAAAATGGCTCAGTTGACGTCGTCAGATGAAGCCATTTTGAAAAAGGAAGTAAAGAACAGGGGAAAAGGGTGTATCATACCCAATGAATTGTGGGATGTCATGGTGATAAAGACTGGAACGCAGACCTTTCCAAGACCCAAATGTATTATGATGTTAGAGGACTAGTTGGTTGGTGCGTAGGCAAACACGACACAAAGATCGTTCCTTCTGTTTTAATCCAAGTTACCCTTAAACTATCACTTCGACTCTGCTTCCAAATCCACTACTTGTTGGGTGGCTTTCTTCCTGTGTGATGCTTAGCAAGACAGGCCACACAGCACGACGATGTGCACATACGCGGTACGGTATCCGTAGCACTGAAATGGCTTCCAATTGTTTTCGTATGAATAATCCAATCAGAACGCGTATTTAAGGCTACAGTAAGGTAAAAGGTGTCTTCTTTCGGTAAAGTAAAGGGTGTCTTCTTACTGTTTGACCACACTCATAAGCGAGCACGGCCGCCTTTGTGGTCCAATTTCCTCCCTATCATTTTCCTCTTGTCGTAAGGGACCATTCCCACCGAAAATGATGATACCTTTCTTTAAACAAATGAAATACTGAGTTTAAACAACAGGTATAAAATGAAAATCGTTGTTATGAATCCTCGTTTATGCAAGAAACATATTAAAAAATTGTCAATAGCTCGTGTCATTTTCGTACATGATGTTTTGTTATTGTCATAAAAAATCACTTTAAATCACATTAGTTTGGGTTTCCTGTGGCGAATATTCTGCTGAGCGACCACTCAAGACTAATCTCGAGTCAACCGTAGTTCTTTCAATAGGACGTTTTCATGGTTGCGTCATTTGACTACCACTACCAGAATACTTTGTCAAATGCTTTGTTATTCAAATTTTTCTACTCTCCTGTGAATAAAGAGGCAATTGTAAAATTTGCCTGGCAATAGAAGCCACTCAAAGCATTCTGGTAGTGGTAGTCAAATGATGCAATCATGCAAATGTCCTATTCGTCTTGCTTCGTGGATAGGTTGTGGTACCTTAAAAAAATTTCATTGAACGGGATTTCTTCATTGCCGATAATTTGCATGCAAAATGAAAATTCATCGCCCACGTATTCATTGCCACAAAAATATAATCACAATAAAAGCAACTGGAATTCAAAATAATGAAAATAATTAAATTGCAATAAAAAATGTTCCTGTGGAGAGAACACTAGACTATGATAAAAACAAAATTATTTACCTGCGAAAAATATTCAAGACATGAAATATGTCTAAATGAAATTTTGAGTATGTCAGATTAGATTTAAAGTGTTTGCTTTGTGGTTTGATTTATTTATTTATCATGAGAAGCTGTCGTTTTGCGAGCGAGAATAAAGATACGAGGTTCGGTGTTCACATCAGAAAGAAATAGAACACTCTGTAACCCAAGCTCCGAAGTCTTGTATCTGAGGGGCATTTAATATTACCAATCACCTCGCGAACACTGCTAAACGAACATTAAATAAGTTGTGACAATTATGAGAAGTGAAAAATTGGAAGACTAAATGAGATGATCCATAATTCATTTTTTTATTCTTCATTCTTCTTTTTCAGATTTAAAAAGTGTTATTGTGAAAAAAATATTAAAGTAATTATTGTAAACTTTAACGTTTGGTTAAAGCACTTAAATAAAAGAATATTATTATTATTATTATTATTTTATTATTAATTTTGTCGTTTTATTCGCCTTTGTTTACTTCATTATTATATCATGAAAGTGATTATTTTCTTAATTGCTGGAATAATTGGCAAACAGTAAATATCTGTTGAGCTGTTTATTTATTCATTCCTTCTTTCGTTTATTCATTAATTTGTATTGTTTCAATAGTCCTTTTTCATGATGGCGTAATTTGTACTACCACTACCAGAATGCTTTAAGCGGCTTCTATTGTCAGGCAAATTTTACCAATTGTCTCTTTATTCCCAGGAGAGTAAAAAAATCTGAATAACAAAGCATTTACAAAGCATTCTGGTAGTGGTAGTAAAATGATGCAATCATGAAAACGGCTTATTGTTTTATTTATTTAACACGCAAAGACAGTTAATTTTATTGTTTCAAGTTGACCTTTATTTTCGAAAGGAACAATATTTCTAAAGTATTTTCAACTATTAATTAACCGAGATTAGACGAGTTTCACTGCCGCCATCTTGAAAGCCAAAACACTTCAGTTTATTTGAAATACTGAATACTACATACTAAACGCACATTAAGAGAATCATATTTTATGTTTGAACAAAAAGAGGTATAGTATTAATAACAATACTACTACTAATAACAATAATGATTATTATAATTACGGATGATAATGTCAATAATAGTTATAGTAATATTAATAATACAGTGACAATCAGTATGATGATGATGATGATGATGATGATGATGACGCCTAGTTTTGTGGAGTGCTTTACTTGAACTGGCTAATTGGGGACACTTTTTAATCATTGACACACATTAAATACAATTCGTTCAATATGTTCTAAGCATATTACTCTCAACTTACAGGTTGATTTTGATCGCCTGTAAGACTTGAGGCACAATTCCAGATGCAGTATTTCCAGCAGTTTTTACTAACGACCATGCAATGTCTAGTTAACGATACCAATCTCTCTTAAGACTTATAAACACATGCACGCATACTATTTCACTAGAACATTCAACGTATCGTTTTGAGATGTCAATTTAATTGCTTCGCATAAAAAATGTCATTGTAATTTAATAGATCAAAAAGGAACGTTTAAAATAAGGAAGAAAAGGCAATGATGTTTTGAATTTTATGAGCTTTTAAATAAACTGAAATTAAATGAAATTTAAAAATGATTAAAAAAATTATAGATTACGAATTTAATCAAAGAAAATAACAAAATTCGGTTCTTAATTTGGACTAACAATATTAGAAGGCCATTTCATGCTTTTTAGCGTTGAACCGTGTAATAAATCTTGAAGCAAAGAGAAAAAAGGGGTTCTTGAAGGACCTTTTGGGTATTTAACACTCGGTCTTGAGATTCAACCACAAAAAAGCATCAGGAGATTCCCTAGCCGACGCAGTTAGTCATCTTGTCATTCGCCTAGCATCTTTAACAGGACTCGTTCCCTGGCAACCATATCAACGGCCCTTAACGGACAGGGTCTTGGGTTCTAGTTAACTGTATCTCTTCGTGCTCGTCAAAAGAATGGGGTAATTTAATACTATAAATACATCAACCAATTGCAAGATATTTTGGCATACCAATTAATTTTCCTGCGCGCTGATTGGCTGGTCCCGACAGTACCTAACAACCGCGGTAGAGTAAGAACGGGTGGCGAAACTTAAGTTTCTAGAAACAGCTGTGTGTGGCTAAGTGACGTGTTCCCGCGAAAATTATTACTAACAGGGCTGAAGACTTTTGGTTTGTTTAGCACGGACATATAGGTCGAACTTGCAGGAAATCAAATCAAAATTGAAGGAGAAAGCTTATGGGCTAACTGCGACCGAGTCGGCATGGCCGACGACTTTGACTTAGCGAACGCGAGGCACCTTTTTGGTACCGTGGATTTGGATGGCAGTGGGTATATAGATCGGGAAGAACTTGCTGCTGTTTGCGACTTAGACTCTGAAGACCTCGGCGAGGTGTTTAACCAACTCGACGCGGACCGTGATGGCAGGATAAGCATTGAAGAGTTCTCGGAAAACTTCAAAAAGTTCAAAAATGTCGTGTCAGGGATAAAACAAAAAAGACTATCCAGGTCGGCAACAGGTGATGAATACGACGAGCTCAAGCAGCGATTGGGCAAATCGTTCTCGCTTCTTTCTGGGTAAGTACATCATAGTTTAATAGACGAGGTATTACAGCTGAGCTCTGCAGCTCCTAGAGAAGAGCTGAGAGGATAGACCAGGGGGGAAAAACAGAACAGGTCACCCTTTGTCTGTGAATCACAAGCGTGAACAAAATAACAAAAATACCAGTGATTCGTAACAAGTTTATTCCTCGGTGTGTAAGTTCCATGAGGAGGATTTTGAACATGTAGTTTGGAGCTACACGCCGTTACTTTTTTAACTTAGGGGCTAATTTTGTGATCACGAAACACCATCTATCATTTTCTGATGATCTTGCAACATTTTCCTTTCAAAATAATGAAAATTTTGCACGGCTATCAAGGACGTAAGCAGGTAAGCCCTTCCCCTTTGCCCTAGAAAATAAGTGTTTTTACCTATGTAATACAGCCAAAATAATCCCTTCAGAAACGATATCTTTTCAAAAGAATATTACCGACGAAAACGCACACACACAAATCCACACACGGAGACAAAAATAACAACCAAAGAAAACGAAAATGAAGAGCGTTTTTTGCTGAGGATACGTGATACTTTGTTTTACATTTTGCTGTCGAAGGTCCAGGCGAATTGGATAAACAATTCGGTTAATTTATCCTTTAGTTTTAGCTCTCGAATTATCAGTGATATTAAATCATAATAACAATACATTAGAGGTATCTCCCAGTTTTTTTCTCGTCCTAAAACCGTAGCCTTAGAAGGAACTATGTGAAATGAAGGCTTCATGTTGTGCCGTATCTCTGCAGTCTAATGCCAACCTGGCCGGCACACGGGCGAATGAAAAACACGGATATAACACGAGCCAACCGAAGAAAAGCTGTGATTTTATTTCAAGGAGTTTTTAAGGCCAATGATATTAATTTATCAACAAATTTACTAAAAGCCTCGTGGTCTTTGCGACTTCCGTAGCTAGGTATAATCGTTCCAAAGGGAAGTGTTAAATTATTACCAAATGGAGAGGTAGTCTTACAGTGGTTTCTCGTACCAAATTTAAAGTGATATTTAACTTCGATGCAATAATTTTTAAAAATCTCATTTCCAACAAATAAGTAGGGTAAGAGTAAAGCTAAGAATCTTATCAAGGAAACATTGAATCCAAACGACATCAACTTTTTCATCCAGCAAAGCAAATACACGAAAATCCGTTAAAAAAAATAAAAAATAAAAAATAAAATAAAATAAAAAAATACACAAACGCACAAACTTTAAAAATTGCGATTCTATAAGAGAAATTGCTACTTGTATTTTCATCTACAAAGAAAGAACCACAAAACGTCTTTATTACTAGGAAACTGCAAGAGCGATAACATTTATTTTTAGAACTAACATAATCTTAACTAACTGTATTTATTATTCATGTAGTCGATGGAACAGAACAAGCAAACACAGGATTGAAATTTGTTCTAACACAGGGAGATAAATATCTACAAGTGAATAAGAGCAGTCGATGATCGGGGGGAGTTTAGAGGCCACGAAAATGACCGGAATTGCTAATTTTTTTTCGTATTCGCTTGAGTCAAACTACACACGCATTTTTGGGGATATAATTCAAATACATTCAAGCAGAAACACTGTCGCTAGCCACAAATCACTTAAACTAGGTGCTCCGAAGAGTAATGCGCTAGACGGCAACTGAAGACCACAGTTGTAAAACCGCCGCTCCCTTTTCAATGGAAAACTCCGAGACCTGGGATTTTATTTTCGGGAACATTTTGCTGACGTTGTTTGCATTTTCATGGAAAATTTGTCTTTTTAACCTGCCTTTAGAATGGTTGCCATGAAAACCAAAGTCTCGTTCAAGAACGTGTTTCTTGGTTAATCTAAATCCTACGCAAGACGCATTACCACGATTCTTGAAAACTTTTAAACGTGCTTTAATTTAGAATTTTCACAGGCTTCATTGTTATGAAAATCCGAAGGAAAGCTTCTAAATTTATCTCGAAATAATGTTTGCATATACTATTCTTAGTGCTAAAGATAAGTAAATTCGACTCACAAAACTAGTTATCGTGACATGTTAGTACTTTTTTAATATCTCTCAAGCATACTGAGAGTATTATTATTCACAATTGAGTTACTTTAAAATAAATTTACATCTCTACTTAACTAGTTAGGAAAAAGATCCTCCGCCATCATTTGAAATCTACACCACAGATCGGAATCATTTCAGCTGTCAGAATAGTGTTTAAATAGTCTAAAAGGCCTGTCTTAAACATATCCCATACCTGGCGCACGCGAGCCAAATTAGAGCTAGGAAAAGCGCGGGAAACGAGACCATCTCCTTTCCCCTTATTAATTGTTGCACAATTTTGGCCCTGTTCGGCTTCTTTTCAGGTTTTTTTTTTTTTTTTTTTTTGGGGGGGGGGCCTTGAACTCGCACTAATACAAAAGAAACACGTTTAACTGGCTGTGCAGCACTCGCGACTGTGAACGCTTCAATTTTTTCAACATTTTCAAGACCGCATTAATCATGTTCAAAAAGACTCAGAGATGATTTTTAAAGCTTTATCATTACTTTCTTACTTCCGAAGCATTAAATTAAACAACAAAACCATGAATCAACGCTCAATCGTTAATGGTGAAAAAATGTAAAGCGTATAAAACTTAATGCAAAAGCTTGTGGAAATAAAAACCTTTCGATGATCTTAAAGGAACATCACTTCCAAGGAGAGCCAAACTCCGAAAAAAAGATAAAATGGCTTAGATAATGACCTTAACTCTAGATGAAATATTCCGGATAAGTGGTTATCTTCCAGCAGGTGGTATGAGAGAATGATAAAATCTAGTCCTGAACCTGCAGAGGAAGATTGAAATAGTTAAAAAAGTTACCAGAAAACATCTTGCAAAATGTATTAGTTAGTGAAGTAAGACAAGCTAAGACAACGGGCTATAGCAGGCTTGGAACTTCAAATGAGTTCTTTTTAATAGCAATTGCTACTAATCAAAAAAAAAAAAAAAGAAAAAGAAAAACCTCAAGGAAGTTGAATGATCATCTAAATGGATAATTCCGCTTTTTTAACCGCTTTTTGTTCATTATAATATTCAAATTCCAAACAAAAAAATAGATAGTAAGAAAATGTTATTCATGTAAAATTTAGTTGCAATACTACTAGTTAACGAACCAAATTCCAAAGTTATTAGCATCCAGCTGGATTTTGTTTTCACAATTCCAATTGTTTGCTTAGTAGATTTCCGCTGTGAAGATAAATATGAGTAAGGCCCTTTTGGATTGAGGTGGGTTCATATTCCCATAATGCATTGCGTCTTGGGGGCAACTGTAAAGAAAATCATCAGAGAATTGGAAACTCTTCATGCGGATGTTGAGTATATTTGCTATTATCAGTAAAATACTAGCTATCAGTTTAATCAGAGTTAATCCCACACTCACATGAGAATGGAAAGTTTGGTGTTACAGAAAATGTACGGATTTACAAGGATATGTCTTGATATTTACTTCTAGAATACTTGCAATAATTTAAAATCTGAAATTGTTACCTAAGGCTACGATCCATAATTTGATGGTACGCAAAATAAACTGCTTATCCGATCCTGCGCCGTATTGAGCAACGATTCTCAAGGAATTCCACTTATCCTAGTCTTGAAAAGTGCTATAATTGGTATGTTTTTTATTTGGGATGACGACTCTACAGAATTTTAACCTTGTAACCTAAGCTGAAGACGTGCCAAACTGTTACCTTAATAGGTCACTTCCGAGTTCTCGAAAATGATGCATGGAGGCAAGGCCTCGTGTGAAATCATCAGGTTGGCGGCGCGAAACGACTGACATTTCTTTAACTTTTTATTAGCTTAAAATGTTATTTTTACGAGGGAACCGCGAACAAGTCATAGAGAAAGGAGTGACAACAGAACGATTCAGTTGTTTTACGCCACCAAGCATGATTTCGCACGAAGCCTCGCCTTCATGCATCATTTTCGAGAACTCGGAAGTGGTCTATTAATACATTTTTCTATGGATAACTCAAGGTTCGGCACCTCACTAGCTTTGTGCTCTCTACTGTAAACGTGCAGTAGTAACTGCAAACGTACATGCTGTAGTAACTGCAAAGTCCTAGCCGTGCTATAACCGTATCTACGCGTTGTGATTGGAAAATTCAGATAAAACAATTGGAAAGCCATTTTAGTATTACAGCATACCGTACCGTGTACGTGTTGTAAGCCAGTATCGTATACGTTTCCCACTCCACGAAAACCACTAGAATTACTCGGACTCTACAATAGTGCATGACATATCATTCACTTTTCCTTCGTTTGCTAATTTTCTCAACCTTTTTCACGATAATTCGTATACAGTATTGTGAGCAAACCGACAGCCATCCTCTAATTCCAGTTATACGGTCCTATTCACCACTTATACATCACTTACAGGAGTGATAAAGTTCTTTGACAGTTGTATAATGAATTTTCAACGACTCTACTAAGGTTTGGACACTCATTACAAGTCCTGGATCAAATCTTAAAGGGTAAAGTTGAAAAACGAACGAACTCCATAAAAATGGTAAAGATTTATCGTAATAACGAATAATTCGGCCACGAATGCGATGGATCCACAATTATAAGGTTTCATTTCGAAGCTCTCCCATTTGACGATCTTTCGTTCATGCAATTTTTTGGCATGTTATACCTTCATCGTATATTGTTGAATGATTACGAAACCCGTGGCTTTCCAGAATAAAGGGTCAACAACATATAACAATATAACAGTAGTGATTCTGCCATTAAGATAATATTGAGACATTCAGTGCTGCTGGCAGCCACAAGAAGCCGAAGACTAGCAGTAGCAGTCGAAACGTTGCGTTTATCCACAAATGGAATAAGTATCGCTTTTTATTTCATCAACGATGAATAATAACTTTCAACCTATATAATTAATATTCTGCTACGAGCGACGTTCCTCACGTGCCTGATGAAGTTCTCAATGGCATCAGGTTCACAGATACTTTTGTTTTGTTTTGTTTTGTTTTTTATTATTATTTTTAAGATGAATTTGGAATTTTTTGAATGAAATGATCATGAAAATCTTGTTTGACAAAAGAAAGCGTATTCT
>JAADYU020061348.1:0-23283 GCA_011763375.2 Heteractis magnifica
TCATGACCTTCTCAAAATGTTCTTTTGATTTTACCCCCTTTAGCACCAACAACAAGTAGCAGCTGCTGTTGAAAGAGCTAAGCAAGTAACAATGTCAGAATTGAATGCCATTATTGGGGTAAGTTTGTAGTGTTTTCTTTTTTTCTGGTGTGAGTGACATTCTCAATCACTTAAGTCCATAGTATTTATTCTACCAATGTCTAAGTCTATTCATTCAATTGAAAAAGTAAAAATGTAATCTTTTGTTTGTTTTTCTCAATTGAGAAATATTGAAAATCATTTGGATTCATAAGTATTTTGACAGAAAATTATTAACATTTATCATCTAGGAACAAAAGCAATGATTTTTGATTAAAACATTTATTTACCTTGATTTATCTTTTCAAAATGAGTTGAGAGTATTGCATTTGCAGTAATTTTTTTTAAATTTAAGAAAGAAAGACACTGTCTTAACAAACATAGAATTTCATGTGAATTATATAAAAATTATTTTAAAATTTCAGGAAGACCAAGAAGCAATACCCATATATATATATATATATATATATATTACAGTTGTTAAGTTTCATGTGTGTATATGTTTATTGTATAGCATTTGAAATCAATCAGGGTTTATACAGTACAAATATATTGACACTTTTACATGTGGTGTGTGCATGTGTGTGTGTGTATCAGGTGCCTTAGTTTTTCAATAAAACCCATTCTAACAATAAATTTGCATTAACCTTTGTATTTCATTTTGTCTTAGAAAAGATGGTGAGAATCACTTCTAAAAATGTGCATGCTCTTAATATATTTTTTTTGTGTGCATGATTTTATATTGACATCCAATTGGAAAGTCCTCACACACATACACATGCAAATTAGAATGGTTTTCATTAGAACACATATCAAGCTTATACCCAGGCATATATTTTGGAAATCTCTTGTTAGCATTTTTTGTGAAAACAAACTATGAAAAGTAAAATATAGAGGAAGTCATTCGCATAGTTCATCCACATACATTTTTCATGTCACTGAAGTAGCTGTGAGATTTTGTATTTTTTCCAGTTATATTTATTTCCTTTCCATTTCTTAGGAATCTATTTTTCTTCATCGTTGCATGAATAAAAGCTACCATCATTTTTGTGAATCAGTCTACCTCTTCCTAATCCTAATTATTATAATTAATAATTTATAATGAATAAATACCTACCACTAAATTTCATTGGATAACTATTGAATAGTGTATACAGCTAGCTATTTCAAAAAAGTTGTCAGAGCCAAAGGTGATAGACGATATCAGTAGGCAATAGGAGTCAAAATGACATTCCATCTAAAAAAAAAAGGCATTTTGTCTAAGAGACTGCCGGGTGGTCTGTATCCAAGACACAAACAGAAGAGATCCACAACCCATTTGGTATTGTAATGACCTATTGCCTACTGCCTTTGGCTCTAACAACTTCTAACAACTTGAAATAGCTATGTTTATATTCAATTGGGTATTACATTTTTCTGACATGTTTAACTTGGCAATATTTCATATTTAATATTAAGGTCATTTTGCTAATGAATAATTATGATAATTTTAAAATAGTTTGCACAAATGTTTTCAGAAAATATGAACTTAATATCATTTTCAATATATTCTAAATGTTGTTATAATGTTTAATTGGAAATTAATAACTTATGAATTTGCTCACAAAAATATTTCTCTAGTGTTAGAATAAATTATATTTCAATTTCTTAAAAATATCGTGATTTCTAGAGATGATGTTTTTTGCCACAGCTCTGCCATTGATAATTAAGAGTTTCTCTTAAAGTGTGGTTTTATGTACACAATGATAATAAACTAAAAGAATTTTCAACTTCCTATATCTCATTGGGTTTTTGTCACTAACATGATTAATCTCCAAAGCCTCAATTCTCAAAGGAAAACCACTGCTCTCAAGATTACTCACTGAACCATGATATTCCAAATAAGTTTATCTTTGACATACATTTGGTTAGCAATTTTTCTCATGTTTAAATTTTTTAAATATTGTAGTATTTTGTTAAAGAAATGTTAAAATACCCCTGGAAATAATTTAAATGAAATACATTTTTGTTTTTTAATCTATAAATTAATATTGTTTTGTTCAAGTATGTTGTTGATGATATTGAGGTGGTATGATGCAATGGACTTTCATATACAAATAACATAATATTTATCTAAAAACCATGTGATTTTTTCATTAGGGACTGACCTAGCACATGTGAATATCATTAATGAGGATATGTACATGTCTTTCATGATATGCAGTGATAAGATTATCATGGTTAATGTTTTTAAAGAGCACACTTCAGGGTTTGTCATGCATGGCTAATTACCACAGCCTTTTTAGAGACATCTTCTCTCCTTTTGTAAATTAAACTTTTGTAAATTAAACTCCCTTTATCCTTGTTTTGTCCAGCACTTTTATTTGCAAGAATATGATTAATGAATTAATGGATTCTGTTTTTACACAAGTAGCTAATTTTGGCTAGAAGGATTAAAATGTGAAGACTTTTTCTTTTTTACCTCCAAACCTCAAACTCAATAGTCAATTCTGAGATAGACTATTAGTATTAAATTGATAATATAACAAAGTGTACATATGACCAATTTTAATGACAAGAATCAACAGGAAACCTGCAGGGTGCACTCTTTCATTAGAAAGACTGATAAGGTCAAAAGATTCAAGATGCCCAGAAGAATGTTAATCAATAGACAAGTAAAGATGAAATTCAAAGACCACCTTAGTTGTTGTGATAACCTGGGTGGATTGCCTTACATTTGTTGACAGATATAGACTGAGTTTCAGAGATAATAACTGCATGCCTTCATTAACTAAATGGTTAACAGCATAAGTTATGTTTAGGGATACCACGAATTCCAGTGCTCTCAACTTGTGTCAACTATTTAGTGCATTGATTTAGGTTGGGAATATGATACTGTATTGATAGAAGCATTATTGCCATTACTAAAGTATTATCCTAGCTTTCACAGTTAAAAAATACATTTTATTTGTATGTATTATACATAAGGCAATCAAATACTTGAGCCTTACTTTGAAAAAATCAAGTCTGTAGACATTCAAGTATGTTGCATGTATACAAATGTAACAGGAAGAAATGGGCAGTTGAGTAGGAATGAGAAAGATCCAAGGATAAAGGTATTGATCATGAAACATGGAACTAGGGGGCTAGGGACTATAGCCCCCCCCCATCAATAATCTTTTGCCATTACTTGATGTTGCAATTTAGCTTTTGTCACAAAATGACAACAGAAATAAAATTTTGGACCTTTCACACAGATCTTTAGTAAAGCTCATTTTTTCTTTTCTTACAATGTATTGTCTCTATTTGGAAAGTTGCAATTTTAGCACACACCCCCTGATCCAAAATTCGTTAAATTACCTGATGGTTAGTTTACTCAAGGTATGCCAAACATGCACAGACATGACTGTTATCTTACTGTCTGACCACTTATCAAATTTATCATGATATGTGCTTTGTTTTTCTTCTCCTAATCTTTGAGTCTGTTTTCCAAATACTTGCCAAAAGCTGCAGGGAATTGTTTCAACATCTCAGGGGGTTTAAGTGTTTAGGTTTTGAAAGTTGAGCTGGTGACTGGTCATGTTGCTATTTAACCCTCATTTGAAAAGCAAACTGCTAAGATATAAAGTTTCTTCATATCCAACATGGATTGGAATTGACAATAAAAAAAGATTACAAGGAATGCTACTTAACCTGTGCAATACTCGGATATGAAAAGAAAATCTTGTGGAATCCACAGTCTTGTACTTATAAAGAGTCACTCTAATCTGGTTTCATTTCATTTAGAGGGGCTAGCTGGTTTTTTTTGTCCATGACATTTAATTTTTGTTTCCATTTGATGACAGCTAATAACATAAGTCATGTGTCTGGAGAATGGATTAAAGAAAAACTTTCACCAATAGACTGATAGATTTTAACCTCTAGGTCAAGTAGTGCAAATTTATACTTCTGTATTAAATGTCATGACCATGTAAATTAGATTTAGGTAGGGGAGAAATCCCTACTTAAGTTTAAAGGTTAAACTTCTTAAGAGACTGAAAACCTATATGAATACTCTTATGTTGAAACCGAGACCTTTGATAATTGATGTTGTATTGAGATTGAATTGTTTCATGTCTACAGCAACAGCAACTTCATCAACCAGGAATGCAAGGTCTTCACGCACATGCCCCTACTATTCCATTGCCACACCCTGGGGCGTTACCCCCTCAGCTCCCCCCAGGGGCAGGATCAGGCCTACTTGGATTGTCTGGTCAGCCTCCTCATCTTCCAATCAAGGATGAAAAAGGTACTTTGAAATAAAAATGTCATGAATCATACAATTGGTTGGGAGACCTGTGGTACTGTCACTAATAGCACATGATTAAATATGGGATGCATTTGCACTGAAATGGTTCTTCATTATTTTAGTGAGATTTATCCACTCAGGATGTGTAGAATAAGTTGTGCTCAAATATATAGCTATTTCAAAAAAGGTTGATGGGGCGAATGGTGAATGGCGATCGGTGATTGGCGATTGCACGACTGAAAGGAACTGTGGAGCAATAAAAATTTCTTCACATTCATTTCTTAAATACCCAAAAATGCCTGTACTATTCAGCGAAGATCTTTAGCAGGCATTATTTAGGGTTTTAGAAATGAATGTGAAGAAATTCTTATAGCTCCACAGTTCCTTTCAGTCATACAATTGCCAATCACTGATCGTCATTCGCTGTTTCCCCCTCAACCTTTTTTGAAATAGCTATATGGCATAGCTATACAGCAAAGCTTTGAATTTGTTATGCATTTTTCCACACAAATATGCCCAATTAGATTTGATAATTGAAAACAACAACAACAACAACAAAACCAATTCAATTGATTTCACAAGTACTCCAAAACCACTAAGGAAGAATATGTATAGATAAGAAACAAAACTCCTAAAGTTATCAGTGATGCAATAGTGGAAACAAACTTGTGAACTGATGTGTTGAAGCATCGTGTTTTCTTTTGAAAACCTTTGTATTAGATGTCAGTATTTTTGGTGTAGGATCTTTATGAAGCATTGTCTTAGCTTTGAAATTCACTAAGTAACTAGAAAAACAGCGAGTGCCTTAAATTTATACAGTTTTATGAAATTCATTTTAGGTTCGTTTTCTTCATACTTGAGGTGGATGCAATCACTAAATAGTGAGTCTTGCCAGAAATGCACCACCTTTTGACAGACTGCATTAATTTAAGATAAAACAAACAACTTAAGATACTTGTTTCATAAAATCCTAATAGACCCCTTGCTGCATTCCCAAATGAGTTCAGTTTGGAGGGAAAAAACAGCAGAATTTTATTCTCCTCAGAATTGAAGACTGATTGTTTTGTCCTCCAAATTGAACTGCTTTGGAAATTGCTGCAAGGGGTCTTTAGATATGCTGATACAGTTTCTCTTTCTTTTCATGATCATCTAATTTTCGTGGAATTGGACAACCTCAGCAATGGTAAGTTACCAGGTATATATGCCTTAGATTTAGATTTATTCATCTTATTGTTTCCTGTGCAAATGTACCCAACATTGTTGGCCAACAATATCCAACACTGGTAGTGTTTGAAAACCATGTTGTGCTTTTTTGAGCCAACAAGTCCTACATTTCTTTTGCTTTGTGGTCATCATCAAAGCATAGTCTAATAATGTTGCATGAGTTTGGATAGTATTTTGAGCATCGTGCTCAACAAAATTTGTACTCTTGCAAGCTCTTGCTACTTGTGAAATTCTCTCTATTTTCATTCACTTCTTAATACAATAAACAAGGAAAAGAAAGAATTTCGAACAACAGTCTTATGTTTCTTAATTTGTTTTGCTTTTCTTTTTGAATCAGAATTCTTTATCGCCATTGTCTCGCCAAGAAAAAATGTACAGCCGACCCTCAGACCTGTCATCTCATGGCAGTGATGATGGTGAACGTGATCGGGACCGTGACCGAGATCGTGACCGGGACCGGGACCATCGCCACAGTGAAAGACACATGAATGGTAAGTGCATGGTTATATTGTAAATCCTAGTAAACACTTAAACTGATATTGTGTGTATATCTTTTTCTTATGTTCACCACAAAGTTTTATATGTTACTGGAGGAAACTCAATCAGGATTACAATAACCACAAAAGACTACAAAATATAATCTTGATTGTCCCATTCAGAGAAAGCTTTCTTTTTGAATTATCTTTTGCTGGTGTCTAAACACATTATTTTCTTTTTAGGAACTAAAATTAGTAAGAGAAAGAGGGATGACAAGGATTCTGGGGTAAGAAAATACCATTGTTGAGATCTTTTTTAAGATACACCTGTCCTATTCAGATTAAAAACAGATCTAAATTTCTGATTTAATACAGAACTACTTCTGACTAAGCCAAAAACAAACGCTTAATTATTACTATTAAGTAGCACATTAAAAAATTCTTATCTCAGTCCTATTGCATTTCTGCCATTTAGTTCATCTGTTGCATCTTTTTTTCAGGACAGCGATGGAGAAAAGAGTGATGGAGATCTTGTTGTTGATGTTTCTAATGAGGTAAGATTTTTTTGTTCGAACTACAGAATTTTACCTGTCTTCTCTAAAATCATTTACTTTTAAATGAACTTAGATTAAATTTTAATGATTATTTTATCATTTAACTGGTTTTTATAAATTTTATCCACTATGATAGGTTTTCAATGTTTTAATAAAAATACTTAGATATATTTTTGAGATTTATTAGCACTTTTAATTGAGAACTTGTTGCTATTAATCTATAGGATGGTGCTTCGCCTCACAGAATTGAAAATGGCCCAGATTCACCCCCTTTGAATGAGAAAAAGAGTAGAAAAGAAACTGGCTCTCCTTCCTCTTCTTCATCAACACCTTCGTCTAAACATCGTGACAGAGATAGGGATAGAGACAGGGAGCGGGAGAGAGATAGAGAAAGAGAGCGGGATCGTGAACGGGAGCGTGATCGTGAAAGAGATACAAAGGTAAACATTTTATGTTACTCTTATATAAAAATATTGGAGAGAATTTGTTTGTTTAATTAGGTATTTTTTCATCAGTCAGCAGAAAACAAAGCAGCATCAGATTCTGGATCTGTAGGGAAAAAAAGTCCATCAAGATCAACATCCCCTCCTATAAAACACCCTATAGGTATATATTAATATTATTAATCATCATTAAATATTTATTACTTTTAGTACTGTATTAGAAAAGGGTTTTAATGGATAACGTTTTCATTTTGAACATTTTTAAAGAGGGAAGTATGCTGTTTTAAAGGCTTTTTGTGCACACACTTGTATTTCCATTACCTGCTAAAACTTCACAACAACATCTTACTCTCTAAGCAACTCACACATCTTGTTTTAATTAAGTTTATAACTTTCAAAGTGAATTTGAAATTGAAAGCCTGAAATTTGTTTTTGTCTGTGTTATTACTTTTAAAATAAAATAATGGCAC
Source organism: Heteractis magnifica (assembly GCA_011763375.2). Classification (NCBI taxonomy): domain Eukaryota; kingdom Metazoa; phylum Cnidaria; class Anthozoa; order Actiniaria; family Stichodactylidae; genus Heteractis; species Heteractis magnifica. The sequence goes on from JAADYU020061348.1 coordinate 7,513, forward strand.
CTGCATTTGGTCTTGGAGTTAAATATGCCAATATTTTGTATTTTAATTAAGAAACTGATCATCTATGTGAGGTGCTGAAACTAATGTTATGTTTTTTTTTAATATAACAGCCCAAGCAATTCGTACTCCAATATCTGTTCCTGGTGGTGGGCCAGGCTATCCCTTCAGCAACCCTCATAGCATGTCAGGGTAAGTAGATTTAAATCCTAAACAATTTGACAAATTACATTTCAAGGATATAATAAATTTAGTGATAGTAATGACAAAAAATGAACACAATCACAACCACATTCATAAATTTTTCAAAAACATATTCCCTCTAAAGGCAGAGAGAATAATTTTCTATCACTTCGTTCCAGAGTAATATAGAGTTTTGTTGTCACATGATATTTTAAGATAGATATAGTTATATTTTAGTTATAAGAGGATCTAAAATTTTATTTTTGTAATTCTTTCAGCCTTATGGCAAGTAGTATGCCAACTGGAGGGCTTGGGTATGGAAGAACACCTTTGGTAAGTGTTAATTTTGTCAAAATCACTGAATAATATTTAGGGTTTTGAAAAGTGAGGTAAAAACATATCTAATAGATTTGATTTGATTAACAAGAATGTACAACTAAGATAAAATTTGACAAATTAACATGCTTCTCACAAACTCACCCTAAAGTTCAAAGAAGCACTGCACACCAATAGACCTTTAATTCACTTGGGGTAATGTTTTCCCATTATACAGACCCCTTGGGAATATGATTCTTTGTTTGAGGCTTATCCATATTAATGTATCTTCTCAAGTGTTACCATTAAACAAAGGAAAAAGTCACGAAGGAATGACACATGACCTGTAATGGGAAAACAAATACACCCAAGTGAATAAGGTCTATTGGCTTAAGCCTTTGCTTCATCAACAACTCAAGCATGTAAACCTTAGAATAACACAATAGTTCCTTTGTTTTCTTTAATCTTGGTTTAGATTTTTCACTTTTCCTTACTACTGATGATGGCAATTGAATTGCTGAAACATGGTTGATTAGCAAAAACATTAAACTATGAACTGTTGTGTATGCTATTTGAATAGTAGTCTCCTTGCTACTCCTAAGACCTTGTGGTGACACATTAATAGAACTTGCATATTTAAATAAGAGAAAATAATTAATTAATTCAATAAGTTAGAAGTAATTGTGGTCTCTTTTGCATTTTATTCAGGTTGGCTATGATCCGTCAGCTCATTCTCGACTAGGTGCATCACCATTAGGTCCTGGTGCCCCTGCTGGAGGGAAATCAGCATATTCTTTTCATGTTAATGGGGATGGTCAAATGCAACCTGTCCCATTTCCACCAGATGCACTGATTGGATCAAACATTCCCAGACATGCTCGGCAAATAAATCAGTTAAACCATGGAGAAGTGGTGTGTGCTGTTACAATAAGTAATCCCACAAGACATGTATACACAGGTGGTAAGGTTAGTTTAAGTTTTTTTAAATGTTATAGTGTAAACAAAAGTAGACCTCCTTTTCATGGACATAATGTTTCCCCTTAGCAATAGGATTCTTTGTTTGAGGCACATCCTTAATGATGTCTCCTGCCATTAAACAAAGAAATAATACCCAAGGGAATGACACATGATCTGAAGTGGGAAAACGTAATGCCTAATCTGTAAAGGGCTATAGAAAAAAAGATAAATGATATGTTCATGATTTAGAGTGTAATTTTGACAAGCTGAAAACTCTCTGATTCCTGTATTCTAGATTAGATGTGTTGTGTAAGAGTTTGTCACCATCGTTTTCTTTACAAATTATACAATTTTCTCTTACTTTTGCATGCTGTGTATTTATGTGTACCAATTACATGGCAGAAGAAGCATCAACAAGGAATTTGTTTATTATTGACAGGGCTGTGTCAAAGTGTGGGATATTAGTCAAGCTAGTGGGAAAAACCTTATTTCAACTTTAGAGTGCTTGGTAAGTTGTATTCTGGTCATCAGCTTTAGGGTCTGAACTATAGCTTATAAAAGGTCCTTGTAATACACATTTAATAAACTTTAAATGGTTGTCCCATTTGTTACAAAATTTTATAGCTTTACTGTAATTTTAAAATGCAATTTTAAATTTAATTAAAGCCATTACTTTGATGAAACCAATAACCGGTATTTTAATGTTCATGTTGTATATACTGATTAGTCTTCTTTTTTTTTCTTTCAGCGTGATAATTATATACGTTCTTGTCGTCTTTTGCCTGATGGCCGAACTCTTATTGTTGGTGGTGAAGCTAGTACACTAACCATTTGGGATCTAACTTCACAACCAAGAATAAAAGCTGAGTTAACGTCAAATGCTCCTGCTTGCTATGCCCTGGCTTTAAGTCCAGATTCAAAAGTGTGCTTTAGCTGCTGTAGTGATGGTAACATTGCTGTGTGGGATCTTCATAACCAAACCTTAGTTAGACAGTTTCAAGGACATACAGATGGAGCTAGTTGTATTGATATTTCACCAGATGGAACAAAATTATGGACAGGTATGTTACAATTAGTATTAATGTAGATGCAAGTGAGATGTATACAGTCATAGGAGACCTTAAATTTAAGATGCTATTGGATTAAAAATGGCTTACCTTTGTTTTGCAGGTGGTTTGGATAATACCGTAAGATCATGGGATCTGAGAGAAGGTCGACAGCTACAGCAACATGATTTCAGTTCCCAGATATTCTCTCTTGGTTATTGTCCATCTGGAGACTGGCTAGCTGTAGGGTAAGCAAAACATATGCAAATAGACCTTTCCTGAATTTGCTTCAGTGATCATGAAACAATGGTTCTAAGTCAAGACTGAACATGATTCTTTTATATATCAAAGGCCAACCTTGACTTGGGGCATTGTTTCATGATCATCTAACTGAATTTAAGAAAGGTCTATTGTTAGGTTTACAACAAAATTCTAATCAGGGGCTGATTCAGGGGTGGGCTGATTCACCGCAGCCCCCCCTTTTAGTGATAAAAATGCTATCTGGAACAATATATGACTTTTATCGCTTTGCACATGTTCATGAAGGTTTGTATCAGGACAAAGTTTTCCAGCTGCCCCTTTCTTCGATTCCTGGATCTGCCCCTGCTAATTGAATGGTTGTAGTTTACTACTAGGTCATTATATGCTTCTTTGACTCAAACCCAAAGACACCTATATTTTTCTGTCTATCAATGAAAACAGGAGCTCCAAACCTTAGAAAGTCTTCTACCCTTAATTTATCATTGTTCTTTAGTTTACAATTTTTAAAGAGACTTCTGTGTTTTTTCCTTCAGAATGGAGAATAGTAATGTAGAAGTGCTTCACCAAACTAAACCTGATAAATATCTACTACACCTACATGAAAGTTGTGTATTATCTTTGAAGTTTGCATATTCTGGGAAATGGTTTGTAACAACTGGTAAAGATAACTTGTTAAATGCCTGGAGAACACCTTATGGAGCCAGTATCTTCCAGGTATGTTGCAAAGAGGATTTCCAAATTGGCTACATGAATCAGCCCACCTCCATATTTATGATAATTATTTGCTTAGGCATGGAAATAAGCTAATTAAGTACACTTTGATTTAGCTATTCTTAAAAATCTTTATTCCCAAAATGTTATGTATAAAAAAAAGAGAAATACAGGGAAAAAGCCAATAGACCTCTTTACCTTCATATGCAAATTGCCCATTTCAGACCCCGTGACATTCTCTTGGGAATTGTTCTTTTGTGATGAACGTGTTAAAATATTAACATAAGAAAGAATCAACTCCCAGGAGTGACATCATGTGGTCTGAAATGGGTAAACAAACAATGAAGGTAGAGGTCTATTCCCAAGAAAACTCACTGGACAGGGAAGGGGGGTGTTAAAATTGTATTTCTTACTCAAGGGGGTCTTGAAAAACTACAGACAAGGAATGTATTTTAGCAGGGAGCCGTTGCTGGTGGTGGGAATGTGTGTGTGTTTGGGGGGGGTTGAAATTTTTGGGAGGGCATAAGGGGGGTCTTAATAAGAACTTGAGGAGAATGGCGGACAGTGAATTTTTTTCATGTTCCTTTAATTTACCTCCAGCCCACCCCCAGGCATAAATAATTACTTAGTAACAATCTCTATTTTGCAGTCGAAAGAATCATCATCAGTGCTAAGCTGTGATATTTCAGGAGATGACAAGTATATTGTTACTGGTTCTGGGGACAAGAAAGCTACTTTATATGAAGTAATCTTCTAATCAAAATGTAGAGCTCAGCTACTTCGCTTGTTTAGGGGCTTCACTTAAGGAATTCACCACAAGTTATACGATTTTAAGAATGATGTGGAAATGGAGCACCCCAAGAGTAATGCCTATCTACACAGTTTGCAAAGTACAACTCTTAATTCACTGCCAAGCGGGAACAATAATGGCGAGATTATGGACACAGCACAAAAAAACCAACTTCATATAAATTTGAACATTAAGAGATCCGTTGTTAATTTGTATTAATAAATTAGAAAAAAAATTAATTTTTGTTTGAAAAAATGACGATGCAGAATCGAGTTAAATATAAACGCAAGCATTCAATGCTTCATACATAAACTAGAGTGAAGGGCCATTAAAAAATGCTAAAGGAATGCATAGAAAAAATTACAACTGAAAAAAAGAATAAGATTTCTACACAGTGATATTTTATAACATCGGAAAGAGCGAACTTTCGCCTCCGTTAGGGGGAAAATTTTCATTCACTTCAAAAAGAAAATCGTTGACCCTTTTAGTGTTTTCTAATGGCGTTCCTCACAGTTCCACCCCCATCGTTTCATATAGTTATAAGGTCGTTTCTATTCATGCTGTACAATGTATATGAATCGTTTTTAAGGCTTGTAAATGGCCGTGTTTGAAATAAATAACACAAATGTATATATGGTCAGGTTGTTTGCCATACATGTGGGCAACGACCGCAGCAAACTTCCGCACTAAATTTTTTGTAAAATAAAAGTTATGGCGTGTTTACCAGAGTCAAGTGTATTTTTTACATCCTTTTGTAGTTAACGACTAATAATTAATGAATCGTATGTTTTTGGCAATTGCTATAAAGACAATTCATCAACAAGAAATTACGTCAAAGTCTTGTCATTTTAAATTTTCATGACGACAGATGCCGGATATTGTTTTCGTTATTTTTCTCCATTTAAGATTTTATTTCTCCATTTAGCTCAAATCAAACTTTTCTTTGTTAAGTTCTGCTTACCTTGGCGTTAAGTTCTTGAGCAAAGACAATACAAAAAAGTTTAAAATTTGAGTTTTTCAAACGTGAAGAACTCGAAGACCAGCGCGAAGGAACGAATTCGAAAAACTCGTTACTGCGAGCGGTAGGGTCACGTGACACTACGCGTGCGCTTCATAAAATGGCGCGAAAACTTTCCCGCCATCTTGAAATCACGTGTATTTTCGAAAATGGAGCAGTCTAAGCTTCCCAAAAATGTTCATTAGTGATGATTTTATACGCTGTTTTCTTACGACCAAAAAGCATTTCGATTTAGCTTATTTGCATTAATTTCGAGAGGCATTTTGCATGAACACAGTTCTTTATTGCTCGTGGATAAACGATAGCCAGAACAAGCTTTGTACTTACGGCCGTAAAGGACCTAGTCGAGAATAAGAAAGCAATAAATACTTTCAACTATACTAACTGTATAGCTTTCATTACTAAGATAAGACAAATAAGGGGATGGGGAGATGGGATAGACAAAGAGGGTGCATTTGTGATCTAGGGCTTTTTTTATGGTCCATAGATGTTCTCTATCTTAGAAAAGGTCTATGTAAATGGAACATGACGTTGGGGGGAAGCTTTTGAGTCAGCATTTCTTTCGTTGTAGACCTACCAAAGCAGTGCCTATTCCCTTGGGTTTTATTTCTTTGTTTCTCGGAAACGTTTGAGAAGATACGTCAGTAATATTGGATGAGCCTCAGACAAAGAATCGTATTCTCAAGAGACTGACACATGGTCCGAAATGGAAAAGCATGTGCTTTAATCACACGGCAGCCATGTTTACTGGCCCAAGAGAATGAAAACTTTTGTTCTCCCCTGTGTGAACTCGTTTTGAAGTGTTTATATGCGAGGCCACACGGGGGAATGTATTGTTTTAACCAACGTAACATGGCCGCCGCGTGATTAAAGCCCATTACGCCCAAGCCGAGGAGGTCTGTCTGAGTCAAGTGTATTGCAGAAAAATTACAGTTTTATTAAAAAATAACTTGAACTTAGATTTTCTTTTGTTTCCTTATTTCATTTTCCTGTCTTCTTCTTTTCTTATTACGTCTTTTCCAATATTGAGTTACCGGCTAAGTTAATTTCCACAGCCAGTCTGGATAATCATTATTAGGTAATAATGGAGGTTATTGCATACTTGACACGGTTTTCTTTGTTATTCATCGGGATGTATCTCTGATATATCCCGATGAATACGTTAATGAGGGCTCTATCTAGTTACTAGACCCAGTCTATAACTAGATATAGCCCTTGAATTCGTAATGAGGAGCTCATTACAAACTCAACGTATCCGAGGCAGGATTGCGAAGCACGTCCCAGCACTACGGCCCTCGGGATGTATATGGCTTATTGCCGACGTTCGAGGTAATTAACTCTTACGTCTGTTCCATCTTTCAGGTAGTTAACTCCAAACATCTCTTTTACTCTTGTTTAGTTTCTTCAGCTTGGTCTTCCGAATTATTAAAAAATTTTATAAGGTTTTGTGAGTAAATAGAAACATTATCAAACCATTATCTATAATTTCCTAAAGATATGGATTTGATTTTTTATGATGGGCTTCCTGTGACTGCCTCATGAGAACAGCGTGACGAGGAAGTGAAAACGACCAAAATGCTTTCGTTCAGTAAACGCCATGTTTTATGGCGAAGAGTGCCTGTCTTCAAAGGATTGTTCAAAGCAGCTTTTACACGGTCGGTCCATGGAGAAAGCCCAGTACAAGCTGCCCTTTCAAAACTCAAAGATATCGCGGTAACACCTGACCAACCAGATCTTTATAAGGAAGCAGTAAAGATCTATAATCCGAACTATGTCTACGAGCATCCAGCATTTGTCGCCTTTCCTAAACATGTTCATGATATCAAGCGTTGCTTAAGGGCTGCTGATAATGCTGGTGCTCCTTTGGCTATCAAATCTGGTGGACACTGCTTCGCTGGATACTCAACCATCGATAGCCAAGGATTTGTCATGTCCCTCAAGAATATCAACAACGTCACTCTCAAGGATGACATGGTCACAGCAGAGGCTGGAGCATCCTGGGGTGACGTGTACTCGAAGCTCGAAGGCTCTGGTTATGTAGCTGTAGGAGGATGTGTTCCAGCGGTCGGTATCGGGGGGTATATTCTCGGTGGTGGCTACAGCATGCTGTCACGTGCCTACGGTGGACTGGCATGCGATAAGGCAGTGTCTTATACCATGGTCACAGCCGACGGGAAAGATGTTGTCCAGGCATCACAGGACAAGAATGAGGATTTGTTTTGGGCTTTGAAAGGTGGCGGTGGAGGAAATTTCGGAGTTTTGGTTGATGTTACCCTCAACGTTTGTCCTCGCCCAAGGCAGTTTGTTTGGACACGTCTTGCTTACGATGACACTGAAACTAGTGAAAAGGGTCTAGCTACTGTTGGGGCAAACTTGCAGCTGTTGCCAAAGGAACTCAATCTTGACATGGCTCTTCACGGTTTCTTTGGAAAGAAAGTCCTTACTCTTGATGCAGTTTATTCTGATCATCATGAAGACAAAGTACTAAAAGCACTCGAAAGCCTTCACCCAACAACAACGGACCCTCCTCGAAGGTACGATTCGTACTTGAAATTCGTCACAGAATACAGCAAGAGACATGGCTTTGTTCATTATGAAGTAGAGCCGATATACGTCAAGGGAGTTATGATCCAAAGTCTGCCCCCAGATTTGGCCAAATACTTCGCGACCTTAGAAATCCCGTCTGAGTGCCTAATCGAGTTTGTCCACATGGGAGGAGACATTCAACAGTTCTCCCCAACATCAACAGCTTTTCCTCACCGCTCTGCAGAGTACAGCTTTTATACCTACGGCAGATTCCACGATCCAGAACACAAGAAAGAAGTCTACAGGTTCGCTACCTCGACATACGATGCTGTCAAGAGTTCCGGATGCGCTCTTGGCAGCTACGTGAACTACATCGAACGCCACCTTAGGAACTGGGCTGAGCAGTATTATGGGGTGAACTACGAAAGACTCCGTCAAGTGAAGAAGAAGTGGAACCCTGTGGGAATTGGTTCCCTGCATTTTGAGCAAGAAATCGGTTCCACTTGGGAGCCTAAAGATAACTAAACCTCTGAAGTAATATATTTCGATAATATTGTGTATTAGCCAGTGATCTAGAGGATAGATTACTCTTAACCGGACATTTGTTCTGGTCCCAAGGGTGTTCGGTATAGGGGGGTTTCACTGTAGTTGCCGGTATGGCCGCTTTTCAACCCCCTCCCCTCTGTGGGGAAATTAAATCAAATATAGCCAAGAAATAAAAAATGGTCAACGATAAAACTGTAAAATTGCCAATTGAAATTGTCAGTGTGAGTGTGGTCCATGTGAGTATATGGGGCCTAAGCCTTCAGTAAGACTTTGTTAGCTTGTGATTAACGTTTCTACAGCCTGAGATTTTGATAGACTAGTAGCCAGGTTATATTTGTACAGAAATGTTGCATGTCAAATACAGTATTTGAACTGACCCAACGTTAGAGTAGGAACAACAGGTTGGTCCTAAATATTGGTAGCCAATGACTATCCTGCTTATACGCCCCTTGCACTAACCCCTACTCTGTGGGGTCAAAGCAAAATATTTTTTTGTAGTTTTTATCATTTTGATGATGATATGTTTTTATCAAATAAAAGGAGCAAGAAGGTTTAATTACAAGTTTTATTAAAAAATAATTTAGATTTTCTTTTGTTTCCTTATTTCATTTTCCTGTCTTCTTCTTTTCTTATTAATTCTCTTCCAATAAGTTGCACTCTGTTCTGGAGATTCTTCAACAGTCTTAGCAGGCTCAGTTAATTTCCATAGCCAATCTGGATACTCATTATCAGGTAATAATGGAGGATCTGTTCCATCTTTCAGGTAGTTAACTCCAAAACATCTCTTTTTTTCTTGTTTAGTTTCTTCAGCTTGGTCCTCTGAATTAAAAAATTATATCAGGTTTTGTGAGTAAATAGAAACATTATCAAACCTGACTTCCATAATTTGCTAAAGATGTAATTTTTTGGTTATTTTGTAAATAAGGATCGCTAAAAAAATGGGATGACAGGATGTTGTGACAATAATGGCAGGATGTGTCTGGGGAATTTTCAGTGCAGCTTAATTATTAATCATGAGGGTATCAAGGGTGGCACATCGGTAGTTCACTCGCCTCTCACCACTGGGCTCTTGGGTTCGATTCCTGGACTCGGCATTTCATGTGAGTAGAGTTCTTGTTGGGTCTCTTCCTTGGTTTGGGGGTTTTTCTCCTAGTGCTCTGGTTTCCCTCCCTCCACAAAACTCAACACACTAAATTCCAATTTGGCACTGTGCCCTGACTTAGATCATCTCAGAGGCTTTTTCAGGGTTTGGTAAATTGATGGTTTGGTTTTGGATGGTTTGACTCTTTCAGAAAAAGCATGTATATCATCAAACATGGGACCAATAACAAATTTCTGCCACCAAACATGTGGTAATGTTTATACATTTTTTCACAGCCTTGAAATAGCAGACCTCTTGAGGGTGATCGAATAATGCTTCACAGCCCACAAAGTGAAGTGTCGCACAAGTACCCTAAGGACATCTGCATATGGTGCATCTACCTGTATGCAATAAAGCTATCTCTCTCCTAACCATGACACTTTCCCTGCTAGCAGAGTCAACCCAAGCCAAGGGAAAACAGTCTGCTCACAGGGAACATGACACTGAACATCCATTCACAAATATTCTTTAAAACCTGAGACTTGAAACTTGAGACTTGAGTTTATTTGCACACATAATAATAATGATAATAATGCATACATATGCTAATGACTAAGGACGATTAGTCCTCAAAATGTTTTAACTAGGGATGTGTCACCCACTAAGGATTAATTTACTTTGCAAATAAATAAATCTAGTGAGTCATACCAAGGTTCCTTTACTCTGCTAAACACCCCGAATCTATAAATGCAAGCTTTATGAGCAAATTACTATTTAAATTGTCAAGAAAACAACAAAAATATATATTGTAGGTACTCACTAGGATTCGTAGAGTAGTTTGGTATCCTAGTCAGTAATATCCGCCGTCGATATATTGGAGTAATTAGGAAGTTTCTGAAGGAAGACTTGCACAAACTGTTAAAATAAGCCGCCATTTTGGATATTATGAGCCAGCAATATAACAGGCCGGATTATGTTTGTAGGGGAGGGGTGGGTGAAATCCAAAAACAAAAGTAATGTTTTTAATGATGATCTACAATATTATATTTGGAAAAACGAAAAACATTTCACATACGAAGTAATTTAGCTTTTCCAAGGTTAATAATCCCTCGCAATTTTGAAAACATTTAATTTTTCTCGTATCTGATAAATACCACATGGAAACAAAAATAACTATCTAGACCCCCCTTGGTACTTTTCTACACGTGATTCAAAATGGCGGACGAAGTGACAAAACTAAACGTTCTTCGATGTTTTCCTTGTGAGGCCAAGGATTACAACAAAGCACGATGCAGAATGGATATGGCAACTATGTTAGATCTTGGAGTTATTTTGGGTTCGGTAATAAGAATCGGAACTGATAAATTCTATGTGTACTGCTCTGTTTGGCCTTCCGATAGTATTTCCAGAGTGATTCAATTCGATAGTATGGTTTACTTGAGTTTCAACACAACTGAACCACAAGCACCCAAAAGGACATTGAATCAAGTTTCGGTTGCTTTAAATGATATTTCAAAGCTAGAACCTGTTGAAGCTTCTTCTGTTACAGTGTCATTAACTCTAAAAGACATTGAAGATGATTGTAGTTATTTGTCTAAAGCAGTCCTTGAAAAACGACACCAAAGGAAAGTTAGGATTCTTTTGCAAGGGCTTGCCCTTGTTAAAGGATGTGTAATAAAACCTAGAGAACCAAGAAATTACAAGAGTAGTATATTTAGAGGATTATCTAGCATTGTAATAGAAGATACCACTCCTACAGTTTGTGATAGTAGTTGTGTTACTGTATCAGAGAACTGTAAAATTCATGTACGGTCTGTTAAAATGGCGAGTTCTGTAGGTGGAGATGATATGTTTGCTATGGCAGGAATGGATGAAGCTTCACAAATGTTGATGGAAATGCTGAAGTATCCTTTTCAATATACAGAGTCCTTTGCACACCTGAACTTAGAGTGCCCAAAGGGAATCTTGTTACAAGGTGCACCAGGAGTTGGAAAAACACTCTTGGTAAAGACTGTAACTGCAAAGTGTAATGCACAGTTAATAACTATTAATGGAACTGATGTTTTTGGACCACACTCAGGAGAAAGTGAAGAAAATCTTAGGAATGTTTTTGAAAAAGCCAGGTAATTTTGAATGAAAGTTGCATCAGTCAGGAGCTACCTTTGAAGAAGCTCCTCACATTTGTTTTTCCTTTTGCTCTGCTGGGCCGTGATTTCTATTCAATTTTAGAGTTTCTGCAAGCCATCACTACAGGGTACATGGATTGTGATTCCTATTCTAGCTTAGGATTCCATTCCATTTGCAATAAAATAGGACTGTTATAAATATGCATCTTCTTACTATCTTATTTGCTTGTAGAGTGGCATCAAGATCAGGTCCTTGTGTACTTTTTATTGATGAGATAGATGCACTGTGCCCTAAAAGAGGAACCAGTGGCAGTGAAGAAGAAAATAGGATTGTGGCTCAACTGCTGACTCTCATGGATGGTATAGAAAACAGAGGACAACTAGTGATTATTGGGGCTACAAACAGGCCAAATGCTATAGATTCTGCATTAAGAAGACCAGGAAGATTTGACAGAGAAGTATGAACAAAGGAATAAATAAATGAATGAATAATGACAGCAAGAACGGTTGTTCAGATGGTTTGAATAGATATATAAAAAAAAAATTAAAAAGAATGGATGAATAATGGATGAAGGAATAAATGAATGGCCAAATAAATGAATGAATGAATGAATGGATGGATGGATGGATGGGTGAATGAGAGTGGTATTTCCATACAATATAGAGATAGAGTACTGTTTTCAAATGTTACATAGGCACCAATGTAAATAAAATATTTCAAATTTATCTTTCCATTCTTTTATCTTCTCTCTCAGGTTGTTATTGGTGTTCCCAGTCCACTAAATAGGCTAGCGATTCTTCAAACACACACAAGAAATCTCCACCTAGATAAAGATGTTAACTTAACAGATCTTGCAGAAATAACTGTAGGTTATGTTGGTGCAGATCTTGCATCTTTGTGCCAAGAAGCTGCTTTTGCTGCAATGAAAAGAACATTTCAGGAAGAAAGATCTTCAGTAGTGTCATCACAAAGATCTTACACAGGTAAGTAAGAGCAGAGCTGATTATTTCTCTTGTTTAACCTGATTCTTTTTTGATTATGCATGATGTTATTGTATTTGCAGCCAGTCCAGTGAAGATGGCAGACTTTCAGCTTGCTATGTGTCACATTGTTCCTTCTACACACAGAGGGATGGAATGTCTTGTGAGTCTTCATCCAACAAGTTGGCAGAGTATTGGTGGGCTGCAGCATGTTAAACAAGCTCTTATGCAAGTAAGAGAGAAATTATGTAGATTGTAAGGTGTTACTTCAAGCCTAAAAACTCAGATAAAAAATCTGAGTTCCTGACAGGGCTCGATTTTAAAGGCATAAATGGTTCATGGCATTTCTTGTGGAAAGTTAAGTGAGGTAAAAGAGACAGGAAAGGAAAAGAAGTGAGAGAGAAAGCTATTTGCATTTTGAGTCAATACAAGCCAATGTTGTACATTTCTTTTGCAGGCGATTGAATGGCCACTCAAGTACCCAGAAGCCTTTTCAAGACTAGGCCTCGAACGTCCACATGGGGTGTTGCTGTATGGCCCTCCAGGCTGTTGTAAGACCACACTTGTTCGGGCAGTTGCTTCATCATGTCACTGTACATTTTTGTCTCTTAGCTGTGCACAGCTGTATTCACCATATGTTGGTGACGCAGAGAGGATGATAAGAGAGGTATGTAAGAGACTACCGGTCATAAAGTAAAGGGGGGACTTGTAAAATAAAATATATGAAGGCAGTTATTAAGTGACCCACACCTTTTGTTAGTATTGATTTATCATGGCCCACCCCTTAAACACTGGCACAAAAAAGATGACACCCTCGACTAGTGCTCATTTTCTCTTGACCCACCCTTATCAGGGTTAGAATTTCATTTTCTTAGTCCCAAGATAAATATATCTTGTAGGCTTGAGATCAACAAGCTAAATGGAAAGGTCACAAGCTTTAAAGCTTCCCACCATTGCTCATATGGACTGAGCAAATGAATGTCATGGAATGCCTGGAACATGCCCATGCTACCATATTCTGAGAAAAACAACATGGCACTTGACAAGAGCAAGTATCTCAAGGAAAAATGCTTGAAATCCTGAAAGTTCATGACAGTGAAGGGAGCTCACTAAAAAAAGCTGGTTGATTTGTTATCCACTCGATAATCGACAAATTCAACCTGCATTTAGCGAGTTAACTTTTGGGAATTTCGAACCCTACTTATATACAGGATGAATAATTGATAACCTGATAACCACCCTTGACTAGTGCTCATTTTCTCTTGACCACCCTTATTTACAGAATGAATAATTGATAACTGCCCTTGACTAGTGCTCATTTCCTCTTGACCCACCCTCATTTACAGGCTCAATAATTGATAACCACCCTTGACTAGTGCTCATTTTCTCTTGACCCACCTTTATTTACAGGCTGAATTACTGTGACCTACCCCCTCTTTTTTACCAGCCCACCCCTTCAACTTTGTTTTATGATCGGCCCTTAACAGATCTTTATTTGTATGAGTGGAGAACTGTGAAAAAATGGTGTAAAACGAAGATGGTTTGTCGCAAGTAGTTAATGCATGCTATGAAGGCAAAGTGCACGCATTTTAAAACCTAAAAAGTTAAAGGTTTTAATTTTTCCATTAGATTTTTCTGAAGGCAAGAGCAACAGCTCCTTCAATCTTATTTCTTGATGAACTGGACTCCCTTGCCGGTAAGAGGTCAGAGAAAAATGGCAGCGGTGCTCAGACTAGATTGTTGGCGAGCCTTCTAAATGAAATGGATGGGGTCGGAGTATCAGCAAACATATATGATTCTCACTACAACGAGAATGGTCAGGAAATATCTGAAGGGAGTTACCATGACAACAGTAAGGACATGTCTGTAAGAAGTTTCCATGACAACCATGACAATGAAATCGGTACTGTCACGGAAATGCTGTCGAAATCCACGCTGAGTGATGGAGAACAAAGACTTTCAAAGCTTCAGAATGTAAAAGACTTAATATTAGTGGCAGCGACAAATCGACCGGGCGCCATTGATGAAGCTCTTCTAAGGCCTGGTCGTATTGATCGCATTATTTATGTCCCTCCACCCGACCAGGATGCGAGACTGGACATCCTTAAAGTCCATACAAGCGCAAGTCCTGTGTCAGAAGATGTTGATTTGATAAGTATCGCCGAGAGAACAGAGCTGTTTTCTGGAGCTGATTTGGAAAATCTTTGTAGGGAGGTAAGATAGAAAGGATTTAGTATGAGTGGGAAATGATATGCAAATTGGTATCCGTACTGTATCTTTAACGTACCTTGCCGTAACCGCAGCTGCGCATTCTGATTGGATGATTCACACGAAAACTACGTGAAGCCATTTCAGTGTTGCACACCCTACTGTGTTAGGTGCTGTACTTCAGTACGTTTAGGTTCCCCACTCATAAAATACCACTTTAAGAAGAATAAAATTTACCACGTGCTTCCTATCCCGTAAAATGTTTTCAGAATATCGTAGTAGGACGTGCTTAGTACCTGGCCCGAGTATAGCTTTCTCTGTGGACCAATCAAGGAGCAACTACAGAGCGCATCATCAAATCACAAGTAACGCTTGAATAAAAGGGCGGTCTGTGTTACGCTATCTGTGTGGTACCAATAAATCATCGAATCGTTTCGGAAACGAACTACTGGTTCTTATTTTTTGTTTTTCAGGCAGCGCTATTTGCATTGGAAGACAAAGGCATGACAGCAAGTAGCATCGAGCAAAAACATTTTACCAAGGCTCTTGCTACTGTGAAACCATCTCTCACTTTAGAGCAAATAAATTACTATAAAAAATGGTAATAAAGCCATGATAAAAAATAATCAGTTTTAAAATAGCCTTGTCAGCTGAGGTATTTACGATTTACATTGACATTCCCTTGACGCACAAAATAGTTACTTAAACAGACTTGAAGGATGGTTTTCTGACGGAATTCACAATATTTACACAAATCGGCACGAAAAATTAGCGCCAATAAAGTTGCATAAAATCTTTAGAAAAAAATATCATTGTATAAATATCTATAAGAACCAGAAAAGTCCTGTATATAGGTATATATTTATTTTACTTGATTATTTTTGGCCTGGTCTTTTCGTCACTTGTATTTCTATAATTCTCCTTTTATTCTAGAAGTCTGTTGGCTTTAAACAAGAGAGCATAAATAAGAGAGGGAAACTTCTTAATATCGCGCGCGCCATGTGAATTCCCGGTTGGGCTATTTT
>JAADYU020061349.1:0-15945 GCA_011763375.2 Heteractis magnifica
CATTTCTTTCTTTCTTTCTTTCTTCTTTCTTTCCTTCCTTCCTTTCTTACTGCCCTATGCATTAGCCATTTAACTAAAATTCAGAAAAGTAGTGGGAAAAATAAAAAAAGAGAGAGTCATTTACAGAAAAAAGCCGTAGTCTGGCTGTAAAAATTTAAACCTAAATTTAATACTGAAGAGCTGAACAGAGCACATCTTTTGTAAAATGATTTTAAATAAATAATAAATGAATTTTTTATTTCAAACTTGGGGGAAATATTTTTCTTTTCCAAAAAATATAAAGTGATATTCTCAATATTTAAATATATTTCGAGTACGTTTTCCTCGTTGTCGTGGAAACCATTCAATGACCGATCCACACGGTTACACGCGAATGGCTTCTGATTGGCAGAGCAATAATTAACACTAATTGATTGTATATTACTGCATTTATCTGGAAGAAAGCGGATTATTCGGTCTGTGGCTTTGTTATTTCTCGCAATTGAGGGTTCTTTTGCTAGCAATATGGAGCAGAAACCAACTCCTTTAGGAGAAGTGATGGATGCGCAAGTAACAACCTCATCTGAGACCGAGATAACTCATGACGGCTTGGTGAACGTGGCCAAACAACCGAATGAATGTTTGGGACAAGATGCCGATGAAAATCAAAACAAGCAACAGAATGAAATCGTCGTTAACGTGGACAATAAGCAAACGAAAGATAATGATATGGATTTCTCGCAAGAAACTGGCCTCAAATTAAATCTTTTAGAATCAAGACAAGGAAACGAAGGCGATAGTTCTGTGCCAGTCTCAACAGATATTACTATGGCAATCAAAACGCTTACCCCACGGAAAGCCAAGAAAAGGGGCATATTTGTGAGTTATTCCCCTAATGCAAGTTACGAAGAGAAGCGGCTTATCTGTTACACGGTAAAAGAGCTTAAAAATCTCGGTTTTTCCGATGATATTTGGTTTGATAAGGATGAAGGAGTTGCGGGAAGCCCTTCCTGCTCGCAGCAACGCCTGGAGATAGTCGAGAAATGTCGTGCGGCATTGGTTTTTCTTTCCACTACATATCTTAATTGTAAGCTTTCTAAACACGAGAGCACAGTGCTTTTTAGTAGAAGCGAAGAAAAAACCACTTTTGATTCGTCTAATGAGCCCCCCAAACCAGTAAGACTGTTTTGTATCAACTATGATGTGATTCACGTCCCTCCTGATTTCAGCAAACAGGAACACATAGTTTATTTGAATTCTGAGGCTCTGGTTTTTGCCAGTGTTGCTGAAAAGTCTTCAGCTGTTGTGGGAGCATTTAGCGAAGAGTTAGAGCAATATGCTATGTTATTTGGCGCGAGTCTTCCAACCTTTAGCGAACACGAGGGAAGCTTCAAAGAGAAAAAAGTGCATTCATGGGACATTGACGACGTGCAAGAATGGCTTGCTTCAATGCAAGTTCATCAGAGGTTTGGGTTATCTTTCGAAGAGAACCAAATTGATGGATTTTTGCTTCTTTCACTCGACGATAATGACTTAGAAAACCATTTGATGGTCGAAAGTAAAGTCGTGCGTAGGAAACTACTACAACATTTGAAGGGTATCCTTGAGAAAGAAAATCTCGCGAAGGACCTCTGGTACATGAAACTTCGAAAAGTCAAAACAAAGAGTGAATCCGTTTACATAATCTATGATCCTACGGACATGAAATTTACAGAGCGTTTAAAAAGAGAGCTTGTAAAGAAAAACGTTCAGGTGAGTGACTTAATTGAAGGTTTTATTGTTAAGTTAAGTTTAGGCAAGTGAAGAGTTCACACCCATTAAGTCTAAGCAACATCTTCATGGCAACAGGCACCATTTAAAAAAAAGCTTTTCAGTTGTAAAAAAAAGAAGGCAATATTCCAAAATTTGTCGTGCCAAAATGTCAAATTGAAATTTAAGGCCATATTCATGCCAGTTCAGGGCAATTTGCTCTATCGAACAATGCAGCACACAATTTGAAAGGATTTCAGATGCAAAAGCCAAATACAATATAATGGTGTACAGTCTTTCAGCTATTTCATTCAAGCGTTGAGCGGTTTGCAGAATTTGTGTTCATCCTTTGTGAAGTGATTAATTATGTAAAATAGGTATGTTTTCTGGCAAAACAGGAATGGAATGGAATTAAGTTCACTACTATCTTGAGTAAGCAAAGCTTTTCTGGGGCATCTAGGTTTAGTAATGTACCCATGGAATACCAAAAACCAAAAAACTCATGGAATACCAAAAAGTTTCGTTTAAAATATTTATGATTATGATATTTTAGTATAATTTGATAATAGATAATGAAAATGTCCATGTATAACTTTTATAATGCAAATGACCACTGCTACACAGTTCAATATCACATGACTATTATCTACCATCTTACATCTTTGACTTGCTTTGAAAGCCTGGATTTATATAGCCTTGAATTCTTGTTTTATATGAGTTAGAACAGCTAAATGTTCCAATTGTTGTAATGCAGCAGCCAATGTAAACCTCTGCCCTCCCCAACCCAGGCATGACTGGGAAAATGCAGATATTTCACTTCCTTTTGAATCCCTGCTAGCAGAGGGGAATTGCTGTCTTTCACCTCCTTGGTCTCTTAACTGGGGCCAATTTAAACTCCCCAAGAGAAGGAAATATGTAGAGCCACTGGATCAGCAACATTTCACTGGGGGTGAGGGCATTTTCCCATTTACACAGACATCAAATTACAAGTCCCCAGTCATTCCCTGGTGCATAATGATATTGTTCCATTTAGCATTCCATGTTGGACACCATTTTATGTTAGTACAATTTTGAAAGACAAATCAAAGAGACAACAAAATGAATTTTGAAACTTGGGAAATGGCCAGCAGAGTGTCAGTCTTCTATCATATTATATGATATAGAGGATATTACATGGGCGCACAGAGGTATGGATTTTATTTTCTCCTGTTGAAAAGATCTCTCACAAGTGAGCACAGCAAATGAGTGAGAGATTTTCAACATGAGAAGATAAAATTTGTATCTCTAAGCACCTATGTAATATTCTGTTTATTATATAATTATTGATGAACAAACCTTATTGCTTTCAAATAGCTGTAAAAGGTATAAAACCATGGTGGTGTTATTTTCACATGTGAAAATATCAGTTTTTGCAATGAAGAAAAATAGGTATTTCATTGATAATTATATAATAAACTGTTCTCTTCCCACTGTGGTTCTAATTCCTTGCACATTTTTATTACTATAAAGTAGGCCTACACTACTTTTTCAAAGTTAAAGACCAGTTTCTTTATCTTCATGGGTCTTATGACAGGTTTTTCATCATGAGAGGCTTGGACAATCTAAAGAGGAATTCCTTCAGCTCAATGGTTCTCAACTAGCAGCAGCCAGCCAAGTTGTTCTAATCATGTCTGCTGAATCAGCCAGTTCACTGTTCGTCTACAATGAATTGCTGTTTGCTGATTGGTTAGACAAGCCATGTATTGTTGCCATGGTGAAGAACTCCTGGAGTAAGATGCGACTCAATATGCAAGCTATTTTAGGGAGTTGTCCAGCTGTGGACTTTGAGACCAAACCATTTCATGACAGTCTTGATGTTTTGCTGTATCACATAAAGCCCTTCAGAAACATGCCTGCTGTAATCCTTGAACAAGAATTTTTAGATCGCATGGTGGATGGCATTAAGCCATTACAAGTACTAGTGAACAATGCAGGTATGTTTCAAACTATTTTAGTGAAATGAGTTTTGAAATTTTCTTTATCATCTACTTTAAAAATTTAATTTTTGGGCAATAATTATTGCTTTCCAGTCAACTGATGAAAGAGGTCTTTTTTTAATTTAAAATAACCAAATACTTGTTAGTGCATTGCATTTTGCTTTTGATCAGGAACTGTTTCTTCCATGCTAAAGTGGACCCTTATCAAAATTACAAATCAATTTTAATTGTATTTTCAATGTTTTAAATTAAATTAACCCAAAATTGGCACTTTGGATGCAGAATTACATAAACTTTGAAAACTATGCTTGAAATTAATGCTCAATTTTAAGAGTGCCATGTGATTAATTATTCGTATGAATGCATCTATATAAACTACTTTCTATTTTAACTTTTGATTATTTTTATTCATACTTTTGATTTCTTTCATTAGATGGAAGCTCTACAGAATCACCAATTCCATCATCTCATCCCAAAATCTTTTTAAGTTACCACTGGGATGTCCAGTCTAAGGTAGAACAACTCATTCAGTATCTTGAAAGACAGGGATTTGATTGCTCAACCGATGTTGATGCTGTTTCAAAGAGGCCTTCACTCACTCCTGCGTCACCGTTAAGCAGTGGTAATGACAACTTTCAGTCACAAATCCAGCGTAAAATGAAATCTTCCCACTTGGTCTTGTGTTGTGTGACTCAAAAGTACATATGCTCAGAAAATTGCTCAAATGACTTGAGCCTTGCTGATTCTTTGTCCAAACCAATAGTACCCTTGATGTTTCAATGGATGTCATGGCCTCCTGAGGGTGTGGCCATAAAAGCAAGAAAAATCCTAGCACCTCTACATTATATTGACTTGAGCAATGAGAAATTGCTAAGAAAAAACTTGCATTCAGTTGTTTTGCAAATGAACAAACACTTGGGTGTGAGCAGTCCAAGAGAAGGTAAACAAGGTGGTAATAGATAGATAGAAAATTTTTAAAATCAGAACATGTATATATTAAAATTATAATTGTTCATGGAAAATCATGAAACATTTTATGGCCAGATGTACAGAACTAGCTTATGTGAAATATGTGTCAATGTAAGTATAAGGCCTATAAGTCTGAATTACAATAATTTATGAAAGCAAAAAATGGGATCTTTGCATTGCATGTTGGAATATGAATAGTCAATAGAGGGTTATATTTCTTGTCTCTTGATGTTGATTTCTTCTTGTAACAAAAGAAATCATTAATTACATGGGCTACTACTTATACTGGTTATATTACTACTTATTGGTTAAATTTCATATTAAAATATATTTTGAAATTAGAAAAAATGCTGTTTTTAAGCTTATAAGTTATTAATATTAAGGTTATATTATAAAAACCACTGCACCTACCTTTTTCTTCCGTCTTAGACTAGCACGAAGACATACTGAATTGCCATTTTTTTTCCTTTTGACAGTCTTTAATATGTAGTTTTTATCCATGGTTTAGGTATTCCTAAAACCTAGGATAACAATTTCTCAGATAAAAGTATAAAAACTATTCTTGTTCCCCGCCATCTGTCTGCGCGGCTGTTCGAATAAAATTCGCGCCAAAACGCTCACAGCTCAAGCAATTTCATTGGCTAACAGAATTTTCGCGCGCTTTTTGACGCGGCCGCGCATCTGAAAAATACGTTTGCTTGAAAAGCTTCGAAATTTTGATTCATATCTTTTAGTTATCTTTCAGTTATAGTTTATATCGACCCTCTCTGTGTTTCCCAGTTTTGGGGAAGAATTTGTGGTTTAGGTAACTCGATCACAACGTTTTCCATTACTATCATCGCGGACGAGAATCCAAGAAGAACCGTGCGCGAGCTCGCAAATCAGTTGATGTCGCAAGCCAAAGAAGTGCAGCCGTTAGCGGCCCTTTTATAAGAATCAAATCTTCCTAAACAGGTAGAGGAAGAATTTAAAATTCTACTGCCATGCCAATGAATATAAAAGACTGGTTTAGACACGAAGTCGACGGTGGATGGGCATGGGTCGTGTGTGGAGCCTCCTTTGTCATTCAGTTTATTGTTTTTGGGACGATTCAGTCGTTCGGTATAATTTTTATATCGCTTCTGGATGAATTCAAGTCGGGAGAATATGAAACGGGTGAGAAACTATAATTCTGTATTGTTTTTGTTATTGAAAACTTTGTGTTCTGACTTGCTATAACTGGTAGAATTCACATCGGCCAGATTTACACCGATAAGCTTATGACAAAATGTTTGCTGTTCTTCGGTTTTCGAGCAGATGAATTGATAAAAAGGACGCGATAGAAATCACTTCATTGTCAAAAACTTTAAGAACGAAAAATACTATCAGTAGTTAATAAAAGGGATCTTTTACCACAATTTCTGAACTGTGCTATGACTTTTTCTGAATTTTTAGCCTGGATTGGCTCTCTGGCGTATGGTTTACAATTCTTCTTTGGTCCAATAACCACGGCTTTGTGTGAACATTTTGGATGCAGAAAGATGGTGTACTTTGGAGCTACGATTTCAATGATAGGACTGTTTGCTTCCTCTTTTTCAACGAATCTATCTACATTGTATTTCACATTTGGAATTCTCTGGGGTATTGGCGCTAGCTTTGCCTTCTTTCCTTGCATACTTGTACTTCGTTTTTACTTCTCCGAAAGAATCTCACTCGCAAATGGCGTGTCCATGTCCGGCGCAGGCATTGGAACCATCGTTATCAATGTCGCCTTGAACAAAGTTAACCAGGTGTACGGCTGGAGAGGAGGGCTACGCATGCTATGTGGGATAGTTGCTTTAATGTTTGTTTGTGGAAGTGTTTATCTACCACCACCTCCAGATTTCTACGCCATACGAGAATGGACAAACTATAAAAAAGTATGTGGAAACCAGCTATCATAATATACTCAACAAAATATCCGCATTCTGATTGGTCTAGAGCAAATGCATAAACAGGTAATAGAGTACTATTTGATTCCGTATTGCACTCTGGAAAAAAAAACAAAAAAACAAACATTTAAATTTTTAATATATTTTCATTTACATATTTTTCGTAGCTTCGTCTTTCCTGTATTACTAATTATCTTGAATGTGAAAAGTTGAAAAGTTGAGATAGGAAACCATTCAAGTGTCAGTTTTGTCTTGTGTTTGGCGCACCTTGTTTTTTGTATTTTGTTGAGTATATTATAAACAAAAAATCGCATAAACTGCTCGTGCAATTCGGGATTTATGGTCGCTCATGATGCTTTGAATATTCTCAAATTGCACTCTCCTATAACTCGTGCAATTTTGATCTCTTTCAAAGCATCATTCGTGCCCATAAATCCCGAATTGCGCTCGCGTTTATGCGATTCCCTATGCTTATAATAATCAAAATAATGCATTTCAGTAAATTCTTTGCGTCATTGCCTAGGTTCTCCTGACACCATTATTAACTATCAGGACCAGGTTTCTGCATTTAATCTCTTGCTTATGATCAAAAATGCCCACTTAAGCTTTTTTGAGCATCACTATAAGATGCCAGGGGCCGGTCGCCGGTCACTGGGGGATAGGGCGATGGGGGGTGGGGAGGCACATAGGATTTCAGTGATCTCCCCTCAATGTCGATCAAACTTACTAACAACTTTATGTGATCCCTTTTGTCGTAGTGTTACTGATTTCCCCCTACGTTCTTTGCAAAACCTCGTGATCTGCCCCTGAATCCTCTGCACTCCCTCCCCACTGGACATAAATAACACGGCCCCTAATTGTCTTGTGTTTTGATTAAGTATAATGCTTTATGTATTTATAAACCATCGGCCCCACTGAAAACTTTTCTAAAGTTCTATCCCGGCTGACTATCCTGCAGTAACTATTGCTTATCTAATTTTAGATAAAATTTACGGCCAAACTCTCTCGCATCTTGGACACTCGTCCTTGGAAACAGAAAGCCTTTGTCGTCTATGTAGTGGGCATTTCCCTTGTGCTATTTGGGTATTTTGTTCCTTACGTTCATCTGGTGAGTTGAACTGTGTAATTTCTGGATAACCATGCAGTTTACCTTTTTATCCGCCGCAGTATTCTAAACATTTTTCTTTGTTGCATTTATTCATAGGTTCGCTTTGGTGAGACCCTCGGAGTTCCTTCATCAGACGGTGCCCTGCTAGTTGGATATATGTCAATTTCTCAAATATTTGCTAAACTTTTCTGCGGACGCCTAGCAGACATGAAGAGAGTCAAACGGCTTTTCATTGTAGAAATATCAATACTTGGATTTTTTATTTGCAACATGGCAGTAACTGCAGCCAAAGGATACACCGCACTTTTAGTCTACGCTGTGATGTTTGGATTCTTTGATGGTTTATTTGTTGTTGTGCTACCGATTCTTATATGTGACATAGTTGGCAGAGACTTGATGGCTACTGCTATTGGAAGTTTTTACGGAGTCATTGCTATACCAATGATGTTAGGGCCCCCTATATCTGGTAAGCAAACATACTGATTTTTCTCTTTCATTACAGTCTGTATAGAGACTTAAAGGGTCTTGTAGCTCACTTCCTTTCCATGCAATTTTCAGTCCAGCTTTCGCAATTTCCGCTTCCTATCCCTTGCACTGCTTTTCAGACTGATGTCAGCTTCTTGAATGCAATTTTGCACTATGAGTTTTTGAGATTATGGCCAGAAATAGTTCGGAAGACACTATAGCACGGAAGAATAACGTGCTACATGAACAGTAGTCAGGACCTTCAGGAGGATAGAATAGATTTGCCTTATTACTGTCGAACCTCTACATCCCTGTTGTGACTTCCCTATACCATTGCATATCGCAGAATTGATAATGTCGCGCACTCTTGGGATTTTTAGCGATGGTCTCACAACGGGGATGCGGTCAATCTGTATTCACTGTGTACTGTGTTTTTTAACATTCATATAAAATCTGAAGAATAAGCAAGAGAAAAAACGGGCATTATCTTACGTTTTCATATTCCAATAGGGCAGTTATATGATGCATTCAACTCCTACGACGTCGCCTTTTATGCTGCTGCTGCTTTAATGCTTACTGGAGGAGCACTGATGTATTTTGTATATCGTCTGAAACCAGATCTGGTAAAAACAGAATTGCAGTTTCCAGCAGAGTTTGATACAGATGACATGTTCACCAGCAATTTGTTCTCGTGCCCAAGCATCCATTCCCATACCGTCGATGCACTCAGCGGAATGTTCATGTCTGAACGCTACTCCATGATTAATCTAGATAGACAAAGCCAGATAACATTTAACCCCCTCCATAATTTGAACTACGGTACAAAGAGCAGAGCAGCGTCTTCTGCAAGTCGGCAGACATACTTTCCTTCTTTTGCTACAGACGATCGTAGCGAAGGACGATCCGAAATCTTTTTGCAAAGATTGCACGGGGCTTCAACAGCAACAGAAACTGGATCGCACTTCCGTGAAAAGGAACTTAATGCTTCCACTAGTACTGCAACGGCTGATAAGATATCATTACACAGTAAAGACATTACGGTACACAGCGCTGGAGACGGGTTTTCAACTTCAACTCCAAAGGAGTTGAGTATTGAAAACCTGCTTGGTAGAGAAGTAGGAGAAGCCGCTTTGGTTGAAGCTCCTAGTCTTGCTGAGAATCATGGTAACATAAATGTCAAGAATGAAGCCATAGTTCCTGGATCTCCTGGGCAGGGAGAACAAATCTACGCCGATAAAGACACGGTTATTCAAGATACTGCCAGTACTGCAACCTTGGTAAACCTCGATAACCAGTCAGAATTTAACAAAGAGAATGAAGTTTTGAATGTAGTTCCCAATGAAACTGTGAAAGCCAGAGGTGAAACTATAGCTTTTCTTGAAGTCAACAGCAATAACGCCGATGGCCTGCGAACAGTGGTTTTCTCACAGCTGTATGACACTCAGCTTGAAGTAGATACTGTGGATTCACTGGCAAATGGGTCAGGAGAAATAGCAGTGGAATTCGACAGCGGTGCCTTGAATATTGAAGGATTACATGTACTACCTGTTATTCCTGAAGGAATCGAAATAGCAGATCCGGTCAGTCTAGAGAAGGAAAAACAACAATACAATAAAGAAAGTTTGATGACAGATCTCCCTGCATTGATACACGGTTCTTCGATTGCTCTTGATACCCCAGATATCGATCCTACAGTGACAACAAGTTTCGTAAAAATTGACGATATATCACTATTTGACGAGCTTGAAGACAGCGGTACTTTAGTTCCTGAGGATACAGACATATCTACGGAGACAGTTAAAAATGAAATGTCTGAGCCAGACTTTCAACAAACAGACGGCGATGATGACGATGAGTTGGTAAAAATTCCTCCACCACCGAACATTATACGAAAGAATCGAGAGGTGGCACCTCTTGTGGATCTTGAAGAAGACAATGAATCCCCACCAGAGACGCGAAAACTAGATAATCACCCGATTTTAGTCAAGACATTAGAAGGTGTAAACGACGTTAATGTTGTACGAGAATCTGATAATATTCAAACATTATTATATAACGAGAATGAGAAAGAACTTGTGGATGCAAGCCCTCGTTTAAATCAAGAGGAATTAATTTCCCCAGTTTTTGCGCAACTTCATGGGGAAATGAGTGCAAATTATGAGGGTCAAGATTTTCATACACCTGTATCAACTCAAGTGGCAGATTCAACTTATTTGGATCTCCTGAGTAAGAGACTGGAAGCTGTGGCTGCTGAACAGATGAAAGGAGAACTAATCACTAGATTTCCAACCGATGAGATGACACTTTTTGCTGCAAGTCGTAGTATGGTCTCAACTCCGTTCGAAAACCAAGGAACACCAGTCACGTCATCACTACCAACAAATTTAAGCGCTCAACGAACGCCAGGAGATGTTAGCTCTGGCGTAGCTACTGACGTATTGCTTGATTTAAAGTCAGACCGTACTTCGAGTATGGTCCCAACGAGCCCCATCCACTCAATAATAAAAGATGTTACCACATCAAGCTCCTCATTAACTTGGCAGCAGCCCTTACATACCCCGTCAGAGGGTGCTTCATCAGAGGGAACATTCGGCATACTTATAAGTCAGGCTTCTGACACCAGTTCTCAAGAAAACAAAACTCAGGAAGGTTCCCAAGAAGATGACATTATCAAAATACCACCGCCCCCGGACTTTGAAAGACGTCGCCTTTCAATCTCTGAAGACTCTCAACTGAGCCCGAAAAAACAATTTCAAATGGAGGGTTTACAAGCAGATTTAGTTGGTGGTAATTTTATCAAAGACACTCTTTCAAGACTACCTGATCTCGAGAAATCACAGAAAAATAAACAAGGCTATGAAAATTTTCAACCAATTTTACGTTCTCCGGATGCTGAGAAGGAAGACCTGGAGATTACTTCTTCTATAGAACCTAAAAAAGACTTTGTGTCACCAACATCTGCGCAATTGTACATGGATCAAATACGAAATTCTAATATTAACGGGGACTTTTATTCTGGCGCAAATACGGATTGCGCAACGGGCCTGCCTCCAGTATTGAGTGAGAGACTGGAAGATGTGGCAAATAAAGAATTACAGGGAGAACTAGTAATGAGCTTCCCAACAGATGAAATGACACTTTTTGCAGCTAGTCGTAACATGATTCCTAGTCCTTTTGAGAATCAAGGTTCACCGACTACTCAAAGTGTTGCGTCTGCATCAATACAGTTTGTAACACCAGCAAATCACGATGCAAATGGATTATCGAACGCTCCTCCAACAACTCCCATCGAAAAGATAACACCAAATGTTGATCAACTATGTGGGCATCCCGCCTCCTCGTACACCACATCGGAGGTGAAAGGTATACTAGAACATTCACTTTTTAGTTCGGACATGCTAAATCCTGAAAATACATTGATTGGCTTCAGTCATGGACAGAGAAGTTCTGAGGATAAAATTATCAAGGTGCCACCATATTCAGACCACGAGGGAAGCCATCATCCTTCAGGATCTGAGGCACAAGAGATGTTGCATTTTCAAAGACTGGAATCACCGCCCGATCTACATGGCGAAAGCCCAACCGCCGGATTTTCTAATATCCTTTCTCAGACTGTAGAAGACGGGGATAAGGAACTAACAAATCCATTTCTATCTCCACTTCATATACCTGCTCCCGAAGTGCTTCCCGACCATGATGAAGAATCTCATCCGATAAATGTACCTTTGACGCATGATGGCTGGAAAAGACCGAGCAGAAAATCTTTAACAATGGATGATAATTCAGAATGTCGTTTGTCTGATAGCAGTAATAGTTTGGTGAACGTCTTTGAAATCGAGCTTGATGAAGACAAGACCGATCCTGCAGGAAATAATGTTCTGCCAAAGTCAACCGACCAGAGCACGCCATTCGAAAATTTCGTAGGTTCTTCAACAAATCCATTCGCCGCCGAAATGCGTCAACTTTTGCCATTGGATAACAACAATCAATCAAATGGCTTTCGAAAAATTCCACAATCTACCGTCTTTGAAGCACCTTCAGTTTCCAATTCAGATCGAGATTATTACAAACAGATGCAACTGGATTTCGCGAAGCCTGACAGGGACCACCGCTGTCAGGATGAGAGGAACAGCGACGGCGCACAGCAAAACATTAATCAATCGGACAAAAGAGTAGTAGATTTAGAAACTGCTCAGGATGCGAATACAGAAGGCTGTGGAGAGAATACTGGTCAAGAAACTACCACGAGTTACTCGTGGATACTGAACAGTACTGAAACTCAAGAATGCATGCGTACGGATGACAATCCAGGGGACGACTACAATATAGCAGGATCACAGTTTGAAGCCCTGGATAAAGAGATATCGAACAGACTAGCCCTTATTAAAGAGAATTTGGATTCCTGTTCAGAGGACAACAGGGTCGACTTAATTACTGACGGATGTTCTGGCAATTCACACGAAGACAAAAAAAGCAAAGATGAAAATATATCGGCAAGTGAGTTGGCTGATTTGCAAAAGATTCCTGGTGACTTATCAACTTCTTAGTCATTATTTTTTTTTTTTACAGAAAATACCTGCCTTTTAAATTTGCCCAAGTCGGATTCGAACCTTTTTTCAGTGGTGTAACTGTTTCCGAGTAACTATTCATTATTGCTTGCCTCGAAACCTTAATTTAATGGAGGCGTCTAAAAGGTGCATTAGGATTGGGACCTACTTTAACTTGGCATCAATTCTGCGTTGAACAAGACTTGACTCTTTCTGCTGCTAGCATGCATGCAGGCGAAACATGACACTGAACGCGCTATGTTTTATTGTAATCAATTACATGTAATTGTCCTATGAGAAATTAGCCAAGACGACGCGCCTTCAAGACGAGGGCGTATGCGTATAAGCGCGTTCGTTTTTATGCGCGCGCCATGATCGTCAAGGCCTCCCTCCTCATCAATATCGAGGGGGAAAAACGACGACGCGTCACGCCTTTAAAATATTTTTAGTGAGAATTTACAGGCTGTAAATTTCCACTATGAAGCACAAAGGAAAAGAAATGAAGACATGCCTTAATTAATGGCAGTGGTTGACCTACCACTGGGCGGGGCTGCATTAATATTTATTTTAACCATTATGTCAAAATACTTGATAAGAAATTATTACATTTATTGAATTATTGTAACGCCGTATTTGTGACCGCCGGTTTACTTTTCATCACGGTTACTTTAAAGACCCATAATACTATCATTTCTCTGGAGAACGACCAGGAACTGGTATCGATACAGACGACACCACGGAAGCGGAATCAAGGGGATAATGGATATTGATCTAGGCTAGACTTCTGCACAGGTTCATCTGAACGCCCTATTTAGTCTGAGTCGTTGAGTGATGAACCCAACAGCGACTGCGTAAGAATCTAACCTCGTCTTTATCGACACCAACTCGTCCTTAGAGACATCGACAGAAGTAGACTATTCATAACAGTATTGCTACCGCATTAGAGGAAAAGCGAAAGTTAAAATTTTCCTCTTAATTATACATTTGTAATATATTCAACAAAACATCTGCATTCTGATTGGTCTAGAGCAAATGCATAAATAGGTAATAGAGTGCTATTTGATTCCGTATTGCACTCTGTGAAGTAATAATTTTATTTTATTAATTAAAAAAGTTAAAATTTTAAAATATTTTCATCAGGGGCCGCGGAGAGGGTGGGGCTGGGGGATATAGCCCCCCCCACTTTTTTCCAATTTTACATTAATTGATAATACTTTCAAAGGTACTCTGTGATCTCTGTCAAAACTTAGCCCCCACTTTCATAGCTGCTCCGCGGTCCCTGTTCATTAACATATTTTTTGTAGCTTCGTCTTTCCTGTATTACTTATTATTTTGAATAAAATCTAAAAAATTGAGGCAGGAAACCATTCAAATGTTAGTTTTGTCTTGTGTTTGGCGAGCCTTGTTTTTGTATTTTGTTGAATATATTATAAACACAAAATCGCATAAACTTCTCGTGCAATTCGGGATTTATGGTCACTCATGATGCTTTGAAAGTTCTCAAATTGCACTCGCCTACAGCTCGTGCAATTTTGATTTCTTTATTTCAAAGCATCATTCGTGCCCATAAATCCCGAAATGCACTCGCGTTTATGCGATTCCCTATACAAATAATTCATTATTTACTTAAATCATTCATTTCGTGAAGTTTGTTTCTTCTCTTTTTGTGACTACTATAAGTGATTTTTGATCATTAGATATTGTCTTTAGTAGCTGGAGGTCTGGCGTTTCTTTCCTATTTGGCCTTATAATTTGTTCATGTCGTGAATCGAGTAGTATAGGAACAAGAGACATTGTGCTAACTCCCAATGTAGACATTCCACCAGAAATAAAGAAAGCAATACTGTATTCTCCAAAAATGTCATAAATCAAACCTGCAAATAGAAGAATAATAGGAATAGTGAATCTTGGGGTCTAGAGAGGACGGTTGACAGGAAATTAGCTGCGTGGTTCAAGCGAGTTCATGCCTCTTGCTACTGAAGACGCAACTATGTTTGTGGGCAACACTGCACTTACTGCTGAAATCTTTTAGCCCTCAGTGACACTAATACTATAGAGCAGATTTTGTATGACTGTGAAAAGGTCGCGGCACGAAGGGTGCCCTAAGCCACGACCATGATGTTTTCTAGAATTTTGACGTGTCTTGCCTTGCCTTGACTGTTTCACGATCGTATGATCTGCTCTCTGCGTAACCTTAAGAACGCTACGTACCTGCAAAGGGTGTTCCTATTGCTTGCACTAGTGCAACGATACAACAAACACTACCAAACGCACGGGGCATGTCTTCATTGCCAACTATCAAATGTGTTCCCATGCTAAACATTACGGCAAAGCAGCCATCACAAATACCAAACACTATCACGAAGACCATAAAACATGCGTAGTTATATGCCAGTGGACACAGAGTCGTATTAACTGCATTAATCAGTGCAAATATCTGAAGAATGGTGATGCGTGAAGTTGCCTCGATATCACCCACTCGACCAAAAATAACCTTAGAAATCGCTTGAGTGATGGCCATGTAACCAATCAAAAGGGCGCTTTCTTGCTCAGGTATTCCGACTTCACTAGCCATTCGCACCTTTTAAGAATAGAGATTATTCGCTGGTGAGTTTCACTAGTAAAGATGCAGTTTCAAAATTGCGTAACTTGTCGTGCAGCGTTGGTGCAGACTAAATGTTGCTCGTATACCCGTCGGTGCGCGCGCAACACGCTTTCTCTGTCGGTTGCAATAATTAGAGGCGAGTAGATAGCTTCGTCTTCAATAAAGATGGAAAAGCCATTACGCGCACATTTTGGGCATATGGTCTTTTGTCAATTATTTTAATCAATACAAAAAATACGCTTTAACAAAGGAAAAAAAGAGAAACACATATATGTTATTTACCGGCTTAGAGGTCCGTATAGTGAAAAACTGCCCGAGGTCTTGAATATACGGACCGAGGGCACAGTTTTTCACTATACGGACCAAGCGAGGCCGGTAAATAACGTGTTTATTTTTTTCCCTTTTTAATTATCTATTATTTTCTTCGTACAATTTTACCACCTACAAGCCAGGATACCGTTGGACTGGGCGTATCGTGAAAAAAACGGACCGCTCGCGAGCCAATCATAACGCGCGCTTTCCCAGGATACCGGACATAAAAAAGGGGGGGGGGGGGGGGGAAAAAAAAGGAAAAAAAGAAAAGGCGCGGGGAAATCCACACAAACAAGAACCACAAATTTTTAAACAACGCGGCTCT
>JAADYU020061460.1:0-15935 GCA_011763375.2 Heteractis magnifica
TGTTTGAAGTATTTGATATATAAAGTATCGATCGATAACAGCATTTTCATTCTTTATCTCGGTATGTTAGTTAACCATATTGAATGTGGTTTCTTTACCCAAGGATTTCAGACAGGCGAATTTTTTCGAATCTTCAAGTGGTCGGAAAATTTTTGCCACACACATTAGTAATGAATTTAATCTTCTTTACGAGTTTTGAATATTCTTAAGTTATTAGTTTGAACAATTAAGTAATATAACTTAAATCCTTGATTTATGGTGCTAGGCTTTCTTAAGAATAATTTTAACTCGAAAATAACTCATATACTTCACTAATCTTCGGTTAACTCACTTTGCTTTTAAGATTGCAAAATTTATGATTTAACATATAGCACTCATTCATCTTTTATGTTATGTGTGTGTGAATTATAACATTTGTTTTTCTTTTAGGTTATGCTACTTGGTGATTCAGGAGTTGGGAAAACTTGTCTGTTAGTGCGTTTTAAAGATGGGGCTTTTTTATCTGGGTCATTTATTTCGACAGTCGGTATAGATTATAAGGTACGTAATTTCAAATATAACATTGATAAGTTATGCTTCTTACATATACCACAAGCATGCATGCTTAAACGCTTATCCTAAATAACTCAAAAATTGTTTATAAAATTCCCTAGATCTGCATGTTTACAATTATGGTAGAAAATGATGTTTAATTGTAATTATTAATATATCTAAATTTTAAACTTGCCTATTTGAAGAGCATATTTTGACTTCCTGTTTCTAGAACAAGATAGTGGAACTAGATGATTCCAAGATCAAACTACAGGTACAAAACATCTTATACGTGTTTAGTGTTTCCAGGGTTTTGTCTATATTACCACAACAGCAAATATTCGAGCAATTCATTCAGAATAGCAAGGGAAATGTAAGAAAATGATAATATGAAAAAATTATGTGGAACATGCAGAGAGTGTTTTCAAAATAAAGAAACAACTTCTTCAGTCCCAAAAGGGTTGTGAAAGCTTCTCAAAAATCAAAAATTAAACCTGAACTCATTGATTATTAAAATGAATGTTATGTTACACAAATAATCAATGCACAATTGAACTCTAATTGACACTTTTTCTTGCTGTAATTTTCTCTTCTCAAAGCAAGCTTAAAAGAACAAATCAATGGGCTGCAATTAAGTTTGATTACAAGGAAAAATGCTGCACTCCTTTGAAATCCTTTGAGCTATTGCTTACTGCACCTTGTAGGCATATGTCACTTAGCAATCCATATACATCAAGATGGTTTCCAGTTTTTTGTGCACAGATCAATTTTAATTATTCATTGTACAGTATACAGCCATGGTGCACTTTTACACCTATTTCAAAAAAGGCTATCAGTAGTGCCAAGCAACATAGCTGTATATGTCAACTGCATTCATGGATACTCCTGTTCTATATAAAAGATTCCTAAACAATTGCATGGACAAAATTGCCACAATTAAACCACAGTAGACCTCTTTAGCTTTGTATGCAAATTGCCCATTTCAGACCACTTGACATTCGCTTGGGATTTGTTCTTTTATATGATATATTAACATATGAAAGTATCAACTCCCAAGAGTGATATCACATGGTTTGAAATGGGTAAACCAACAACAAAGCTATTAAAAGAGGTCTATTAGTTTTACACAATCCTGAAAAATGATTTTGTCAAAGGATTAATATTTTATGTACCTATTTACCCCTAGGAAGTTTCATCTAATAAGATATATTATACCTATATCTAACTGCTCGCTGTGCCACAAATGAGAAATATGGAGTATAATTTAATTTCTTAAATGCTGGAATTAATAAAAATTTCATGCTAAACTTAATATTCAAAAGAAGTCTGACTATACCTTATTACACTTATTTTTTGCGACACTTTAATTTCGCAAATTTCACGATTTCCAAAAAAAATCACGAAAATTTGATGTTGCGAAAATAAATTGTCAGGAAAATTTGGATGCATGAATATTAAGTGACTACACATAAAGGCTTCAAGTGAAATATAAGCTGTTTAATAAACATTTGCAGATTATACCCATATAATCGATCTTGTGTTTATTTTCATTTTAAAATCACAGCGGCAGTATACGGTATATTTCAAAGTAATGGGTATTTATTTACGGAAGAAATTGCAAAAATAAAGTGACTCAGGTTTTTTTGGTTTCATAACATCACGAAAATAAAGTGTCATGAAATATGGCCATAAAAATATTGCTAGTGATTTTTTGTCCATGATTATCTTATAAAAGAAATAAAAAACGTATTTCTGTGTTTGCACAGGTTTATGCAAGCCTTGGGATTAAGTTTGGGAGAACTCTTGAGCAGGTGAAAACCCTCAACTACATCTTGGGTTTTTACTATCAGCTCTTGAGTTCTCCCAAACTTTTCCTCGGTTTGCATAAGCCTGTGCAAACACAGAAAACGTTTTTTATTTCTTAATTCTTAAATGCTGGAATTAATAAATATTTCATGCTAAACGTAATATTCAAAAGAAGTCTGACTATATATTAAGCACAGTTATATATATTGTAGATGTGTATAGTTACTATAAGTCTTGGCTTTTTTAAATCATGATAATTAGAACTATGACAAAAATAAATTCCAGAAATCTCTTGCAAGTAAACAAATACTGTAGAGCTAGTAAATATCTAGGGAAATGAATAGTAGTGTCAAATATTATTATATGTTCTTAATAATATATGAATTCCAAGAAACTACAACAGTTGCCAGTATTTACCAGTGAGCTGTGCATATTAAGTTCCAAATGGAATATTATAAGTATGAATCCTTACTAGACTGGATAACTTAATTATGATGCTGGCAATCTTCAGTTTTACACTCTAGCTTACTTTCATTCATCAATAAATTTAAAATAGGCAGCTCATCATGGCATGAGTGGCTTGATAGTATATACTAGGCAAGTACATGTAGTTCTTTCTTTTTATCTTCCTCCACTTCCCTTCCCTTTCCTTTTCCCCAGCAGTCACAGGCCCCATCTTCAGATCACTGGCAGTTCTGGTTACAATTACCAGTAGTTCAGTCAGATATAGTAATATCACCTGTTATAAAATCCAATCATTGCTCCCCACCCTATGTAATTCTTCAATCTCTGTCATGCATTCTTTACTTATAGGGTACTGTAAGACAAACAGTCCTTTTCTAAATGGGCTTTCTGTGGCTCTAATGTTTGGGAGAGTAGCCTGTCTTGCTTTTTATTGCCCTGTTTCATTATATGAGGGATCACAAGTTTGTTTATGAGGGGCACAGAATCATCCAGTACAAATCAAAATAGAAATTTGCACAAAATTCACTCTGCTAAGTCAAGTTTACTCTCAAATCGTCTGTTTTTTTCCCAAACGTAAAATGTATGGTCTGCAAAATGCATTTATTACTGATTTCCATTGT
The DNA here is from genome assembly GCA_011763375.2 of Heteractis magnifica. NCBI lineage: Eukaryota > Metazoa > Cnidaria > Anthozoa > Actiniaria > Stichodactylidae > Heteractis > Heteractis magnifica. The sequence goes on from JAADYU020061460.1 coordinate 3,423, forward strand.
GTTAGTTACAACTATGTGTTTTTGATGTTCCCCTTCCACAACCATGATCCTTAAAGTTTATACAGTCAATAGATTGTTTTGATGTGATGCCACAATGAATAAGGCAATTCTCTGGCCTTTCATTTCAGATCTGGGATACGGCAGGCCAGGAAAGATTCCGTAGCATAACACATGCATATTATCGTGACTCACATGGTATGTATTTAGGTAACCTCTAACGGCAATCAGCAACTCAATAGCTCTTTTTACAGGTGAACCTGCAATGAGGTAATATTTTGTATGTAAAAGAATCATTCAAGTGAGGGTCAATACAATGCATAATGGCTCATTTGTCTGTCATCTGCATGCATCCATATTAACAGCTATTGAATAAGATACAAATTGTGAAGTCTCTTTAATATGATATCTTGCCCCAGATGTTTTACGTTAACAGATTCAGTACCAGTGAAACATAAAACCCTGTTAACTTAATGTGACAAGTGCTACCAGTTACAGGGTTGGTTCTCTATAAAGAGCCTAATTTTGGATTTTTTTGGGGGGGAGGGGAGGTGGAGATAAAAGTTTTGAATAAAAGAGATTCCTTCCTGAATGAAGTATTCACTGAGACAGTACACATTCATTTGTAAGCAAATTAAAATAAGCTGCTCTCATGGATATGAAAATCATTTTTTGAGAGTTGGTTTGAACTTGTAGCTATTTATGCAAGGAGTAAGGGCTAATTAAGCCTCAGTACTCCTTAGTTTGTGGCCCTTGATCTCACCTTACATGTATAACCAATTATGAACACAAATTACATTTTACAAGTAGCTGTCAACTCCCTCGCAGTACTTTGTTGTTTGTGATGCTACCTTTTGCCTTCACATCTCAAAAATTGTTGCTCAGTTGCCAGCAATACTCTTATTTCAAGTTCTCTTTTGCTCAGCCTTAGCCTCAATGGCATGTAATATATTCTATGGCTTTACTAACAGTCCATGGAAAGGTATGGAATTCACAAATAAACAAACAATACAAATGCTTTGGATTTTGCTGTTAATTGTAATTATTCTATGCACAATTGAGGCTAAGGCTGAGCAAAAGAGAACTCAGAACTGGAGTATAGAAATAGCTTGTATATACTTAAATTATATAAATATAATAGCCGACTTCTGAGTTCTCTTAAAAGATGGCTTGATGGCTTGAAATCATAACTGACATTTCTTAGACTTTTTTTCTGTTGCTTAAAAGTATATCTTTATGCTTTAGTGAGTAGAGTGAGTGTGAGCAAGTCAAAGAAAATAAGAGTGACCAGAACAAGTCAGTTGTTTCATATCACCAAGGAGCATGAATTTGCACTAAGCCTCTCTTTAGCATCTTTTTTCGAGAACTCAGAAGTGGGCTATTCTGTAATAAATTCTTTTCATTTTTATTTCAATTTTCAATTTTCTTTACAAATATAGCTCTTCTTCTCCTATATGATGTAACAAATGAGAGTTCGTTTGAGAATATAAGGGTAGGTAACATTCTTCTCTTTATGCTTGGCTATGCCTTATAGTTGACAGGTGTACCTTCTCAACTATGATTTTTTCTAGAATGACTTCTTTCAAAAAATATGCATTGAAACCTTAGAGTTTCAGTGTAATGTTGAATAGCTCACTAAAACTTGCAAGTCTATTTGAATTTCTTAACTTTGGTTTCAGGCGTGGTTAGCAGAAATTTACGAATATGCTTCATCCGATGTAATAATAATGCTACTGGGAAATAAGGTTAGTACAGACATACCAACAATGACAGTCTTTGGAAATATATATTTTGCCGTAAGCCTGTAGGGCATATTCAAAAGTCTGGGATTTTTAATGATTAATGGCTGCTTCCAATCTGACTCATGTAATACAAATAAATTATTGCACGAGTCAATATTTTATTCATACCATGTTTAATAATGATACGATTTTGGTGTGATTTGATGTTCTCAGGCTGATCTTGCAAAACAGAGAGTGGTTACAAGAGAACAAGGGGAAAAATTAGCTAAGGTCAGTTGGATCTGTTTTTTGTTGGATCTGTTTTTTGTTGGATCTGTTTTTTTTGTTGGATCTGTTGATTCTAGAATCCAATATTGGCACTCAGAGGGCTTCCTTCTTTGGTGGACACTCAAAAGGCTTTCACTTTACTTGAACAGTCGTGCTACTTGATGGGCTTTCCATATTATTTCACTGCCAGTTGATTGGCTTATTGTTTGGTTGTCACTTGATGGGTTTCCTTGTTAGCTACCTGCCATATAGTTTGTGATAGACTTCCATTTTGGTTGGCACTCAGCAGCCTACCTTGACACTCAATAAATTGACAAATTATTTGATGTCATGGTGATGTCATCAAACTAGAAAAATCCTAATAATTTTTGTGGGGTTTAATTTTGCCTTTTTTGACATATACTAGACATTGAAATCAAGACGCATATGGCTGAGAATGGATTTTGCATTTAAATGAATTTTTTGCAGCACTTCTCATGCATTATTTTATGGAAACAAATTAATTTATTGTCTCCATTTTGCATCATCCATTTTGTCTGTACCATTGTCCGTAACATTTTAGTTTAAAAAAAAATTGAATAATTTGGAATGAAACAGTTTTAAAATTATAGTGATTTTGGAAAATCAGAGTTCTGTGCATGTGCAGTAAGGCTGTTGACAGCACTCTATTCTCAGGCATCTTTTAATGCACATTTCAGAAAAGTAAGAGTGGATCATGAATATTCTTATCTTTTTTATCCCTTCTCACAAAAATTATGTTCTTTCAAAGTCTTTTGATGTTTTGTGTTTAAACAATTGCCCTGGGATTTTCAATACTTTCAATTTGTGAATTGTAACTTTCTCATTATCTGTAACTTTCTCATTATCATTATCTTTCTCATTATCAAAAAGGCTTCACAATCTTTTAAAAATTTACTAAATATTAAGTAGGGATCAAAAATGAAAAATATAAAAATCCAGCACTTAGCAATGCAATAATAGCAGCAAAATATGTTAATCCCCTTTAATGGGCTTGGGAAATTCTACAGAGTACTCATCAGTTGATGTAACATATTCATAAAATCTGTTGTGGTCTATTGTCGTTCTATCCATTGTATTATGTGTTAATTGTAAATCTGTGAAATATCAACTGCATGCTCTGTATGACTCTCCCAATGGGCTTCCTTGTCAGTTGTCACTTCAATGGCTTCCCTAATGTGTCTGACAATCAGTGGGCTTCCATATGCCTTCTGCATGGGCTACCTAAGTATGATTGGATGTCATTAAATATTGGGCTTTTTCATATTATACATTGTCACTTTATTGGCTTCTGTATTGTCTGGCACTTTTAAAATGGGTTTCTTTGGGATCCACACTTTATTGGCTTCCTTATTGCTGTCACTTAATGGGCTTCCTTATTGGCTGTATACTTAATGGGTTTCCTTGGGTGGTCTAACCTTGATGGATTCATTTTATATCATGCTAATTAATTTTAATTTTTTTCAACCATTTAGGATCACAATGTGGCTTTCATGGAGACTAGTGCAAAAACTGGCTTGAATGTTGATCTAGCGTTTATGGCAATAGCAAGGTAAGGAATGCCTGGCTAAGGCCTGGCTATGCAGGTTAAGATGCCACTTGAATTCCATGCACTTCAGTAATGGTAAAAGCTAATGAACCAAGCAGAGTGTGCATTTTGTTGTTACTAAGTCTCATAAACAAATTATGTGTTGCCGCAGGGAGCCCAACTTAATGCCAGATTTCCCATTTCTCTTGACAGAGACATCAAACACAGAAGAAGCAATAGCCCAGCTGATCCAAAATTTAATCTTGAGCAATATGTAGCAACACAGAGGGAAAAAGAAAGCTGTTGCTCATAGCAACCAGTGCAGAGCAATATAATTTTCAATGACATTTCAATGTTGCCATGGAAACCAAGGGAATCATGAAGTTGAAGCAGCTTTTGCTGAGCGCTAAGCTACAGGGAAGACAATAATAACTTAAGATAAAAGAATTCAACAAATAAGTTAAAAGGAAATGGTTTGAATTTTAGCTTTTGAAATATATTTAAGAAACAAAAACCAAAAAATTAATGCTTATAGAAAACAGCCAAGAGGTTGCAAGTTCTTATACATGAGCAAATCATGTATGAACAACAATTTGTTGTCATACAGAAACTAACATAACTTTGTCAGCTCACACAAAAAGGATCTGGGAAGCCTTAGATAGTCCTGAAATTGTTAAAATGTTTTTTCTCTAACTTGAAGTCACTGGCAAATTCAGCTCTCCTTAATCAAACAGCAGTAAAAGATTTTAAAAGTTTTTGAAAATGGAAAAAAAGTTGCTGCTTCTGTAGTGCTTGAGCAACAAGTGGCATTTAATTGCTGTTTTGTATGTCTTGCCAATTTGACATGCGCATTGCAGTAAGATTGATGTAAATGCTTATCTTTGTAAAGAGAATTCTTAAAAAAAAATAAATGACAGTGAAAGCTCTTGATGTGCAAATTCACTTTATCCTTATCATAAATATTTAGTGTATCAGTTTCAATATTGCAATTTGCAAAACCATCACCACCATTACCTTCATCATCATTCGTCAACAGCACCCCCCACATCATCCTCATCCAGCACCCCCCGCATCATCCTCATCAACAAAAGCAACATCTTTATCAACAACATGAGCATCATCCTCATCAACAGCATATGCATCATCCTCAACAGCAACAGCATATACATCCTCATCAACAGCATATGCAGCATCCTCATCAACAGCACCCCCCACATCATCCTCATCCAGCACCCCCCGCATCATCCTCATCAACAGCAGCAACAGCAACAGCATCATCAACAGCATACACATCATCCTCATCAACAGCATATGCATCATTAACAGCATATGCATCATCCTCATCAACAGCAGCAACAGCATCATCGACAGCATATGCATCATCCTCATCAACAGCAGTATCATCAACAGCAACATCAATGGCAGCAACAGCACCATCATCATCAACAGCACATCCTCATCATAATCAACAGCAGCATCGACAGCGTCAGCATCATCAACAGCAGCAGCAGCATTGTCATGATTTAGTGAGCAGCCAGAGGCAGCAAAGCATTCTGAAATGTGTGTGTGTGTGGGGGGGGGGCTATCACACACCAAGCCAAGCAGCACATACCCCTACTCAAATCTATCAAAATGTCCTTTGCGTAGTTCGTTGGCACAAGCAAATGGAGTTGTTAAAAAGTCCTACAACATGTTATTTTGCCAAGCGCAATCCTGATTAAAAGATTTGTGAAAAGATCCAAGATGGAATATTTTGCCAAACCAATTTTATGCTGCACTAGCGATATTTTCGGCACTGAAATGTGGGGGACTACAGCCCTCCTGCTACACTGCCTCTGGCTGGAGACGTATGCTGTTACAAGAACAAATTGAAAACATGAGATCACCTTTCAGGTTGCAAGGCTGTGGCAATCATAAAGATGTAGAGCTTTTGATGATCTTTTTGATTAAAAGTATTTTTCAAATATTTATTCAATCATTTTCTCATTATTAACTAGAAGATTAGTAAACATTATACAAATATAATTATATTACAAATTTATTTCAGCAATAATCAAACTATGAACAAGATGCATTACTTTTGTACCGTTGCTTTTCCTTAAATTTTCTTTGTGCATGTATACAAGGATGGAGACAGGATTTGTGAGGGAGGAGGGTTAGTTGGGATTCCAGACATTGAATAATAAAATTTTGATCTCCCCTCATCCTAAAGGAACAACAGGAACTGACAGCAGTACGTGTCAGTTTTACATGGAGGACTTTTATGGACTGCTATTATGACGCATGTTGCTGCCACACAGTTTACAATCATGAGTAATGTAGGTAATGTGCCTCTGAGACCAGACTGTAGGAGACAATCTCCTACTCTTATAGAAACAGCTCAATAGGTTCTTTAATGTCCCCCATATACAGGTTAAGGAAGGGATAGGAGACAGATCCTTATGGTTTAAAGTCCTTATCCAAGAAGACCTGAAGGTCTAACCATTTGCAGATGTTATTGCAAAGGCAGCACCTTCTCCTCACAGTTATTTTGAGACCCTGAGTTTTGGTCTGGCCAGGGCTTGAACCCACAACCTCCTGCACAACAGACTGATTTTTAACCGAGTGGCTCACTGGGTGGTAGATTAGCACTGAATGACCTTGGGAGTATCTCGTATTCTTTAGGGCCTGACACATGTTGCTAAAGCGTTTAAAGTCAGATCAAACTGAAATTTCATTAAGTTATAACTTAATTAAGAGTGACCAATTATTTTCTCTTCCTTGCCATGAGGGTTTGTCTCTGGGTTCTCCAATTTTTCTTCCTCAAACAAGAACCAACATGTCAAAACGAAGTTGAAATTGGAGGGCTGTAATGACAACTCATTATTCACTCTTGGCTCTTGATAGTTAACAAGTATTTGTGTAGAAACTAGACTGAAAATTCGTTATCTTTTGTGATGTTATTACCTATAAAAACAAATGAGGTAGGAGAAGGAATCCCCGTACCCTGCTATTCTTAGAATCATGATAACACCACAAATTCTTTTTCATCAAAGAAAGTGATATCTCTAGTCTACAAAGTTGTGTATGGTTATCATTGCTGCAAGGCCCATGCCACTTCAGCTAAAATGATCCGACCAACCAGGTTCTTTTCCCAAATTAAATCCAGTTAAAAATAGCATCAAATGCTGCTTGGCTTATGATGGTTACAGAATTTGATACAGGGGATCCTTCTCTTAACTCATTTTCTCTTGCATTACCTCTATCAAAAATATTTATATATCCCCTATATTCTACGAACTAGTAAGTGAAGCTTGTATGTTCTTTAGTGCATCCATAACTACATCTGGGAAATGGTCCTTCACCATGGTTGGACATATTATAACACGATCATAGATTTCTTTGTTGGCCCAGGTCAGTTCGTATCTTCGGCCAGGTTGAGGTCTGCAAAGAACAAAAAGACATGAATTCACTTTTCTGACCAGCTCATTAGTATATTTCTATGACAACACTGCAAAGTAACCTAAAAACAAGCAAACACGTAAAAAACAGCAACAACAACAACAACAACAAAAACGAACGAACGGACGGACGGACGGACGGACGGTCGGACGGACGCACGGAAGGACAAATAATCAACAAACAAATAATCAACAAGCAAACAAACATTCAAGGAAACCGGAAAACAAGCAAACAAGCAAGCTTTACGAGCGTTTACAAACGCTCGTAAAGCGTTTGTAAACTTTACCTATTTTTAGGCTTCTCGTCAATCTGTAGAATTTTCCCAGCTGGAAAAAGCCTTACCAAATGGCTCCCATTTCTTTCATTAGTACTTGATCTACTCCCATCTCTTTCACTATTACCACCAACCTCTGCCACATAACTACTACCTGCGCCGTCATTAGAGTTCAGTGGTTGCCTTTCACCTATTAGAGGCTCCGTTAAGGTGGATGGTGAGACTTGGTCGTTACTAATAGCAACGGCGGACGATAATACTTTTGTAGTACCTTTGCGGGTTTTGTTGTTGCCGAGGAAGAAGCACAGAGCTCGCCAGCAACCAGTCATGAGAATACGATACTGCATGTTACCAAAGTATATTGATAAGTATAAAAAACCGGTCAAAACTATAAACTTTTTTTCCAGAATGGGATAATTATATCCCACGCGTCTTGTCTTACCTTGGGCAAGTTACAGTTCATTATAACATTTTCCAAGTCTCGTACCAACGTGTTGAGGTTTCTGACACTCATCCTGAAATTAAGGCAACAGTTGAACTTGATATAACCGTCAGCTAGCACGCTAAGAACAAGCAGGCAGACAGACCAGCAGGCAAGCAGGCAAGTAATAAACAGGCGTCAAGTACCTTGGTACGACATCTTTGCCAACAATCACTGACGTCACATAGTCTTCACAGTGTACTGTAGCTGATTCACTAAAAAAGATGTTCAAAACTTTTAAACTTCTGAAACAAACAAAACCTCGGCCCAAAACGCTTCGAAATGAGCTTATGAGCGGCTTACTTTGAAACATCCAAAATATAATTTCGTAAATTACAAACTCTTCCATACTTCTAATATAGCCAAGTGATCGTGAATTTATCGATTTTTCTATAGATCTAGTCTATCCAAGTGATAAATTTATGGACTTTTCTATAGATCTAATCTATCCAAGCGAGAAATTTATCGATTTTTCTGTAGATCTAATGGGTTCCTGATAAAGAACACAGCACCTACTTTAATACACTTGGGTTTGAATACGCAAAGCACTGCAGTCCAGGGTAGAGCGGCTTCAGCAAGACAGACAGTACTGATGCTGTTCCAGCTCCCAGTGAATGACCTACAACAACTAGCCGGTAATTGCCACCCTATGAAGAACATCAAATGATACTTGAATTTCATATGTAAGCAAGAGAAATCGACTAAGCAATCCATGAGCTCACATACGATCATGGAAAAATTCCTTAAAACGACATTGAAGTGGAGGAGAGGGCGAATATTTTTGTTCATTTACTCCGAAATGACCCATTTCGTTCCAATAATATTTTCCGAGATGTAATTGTAATTGTAATACCCAAAACCAAAAACTTAACTTTACTGACGTTTAGGACGTTGGTCCTTTATCGTTGTAAAAGAGAAGATTGTGAGAATGGGGAGTGAATATATACGATTAGGGGTAAATGAGTGTCCAATGATAAGAAATCACCAATTTGTCACTTATTTATCCCTTAGCGTAAATACCTATTTCAAAAAAGGTTGTCATCGCCAAGCGACATAAGCGATAGGAGATTAGGTTCCTGGGTGTGCATAAATATAGCAGTATTCTGTCATTAGGTTAGTATTGAGACATTCGGTGCTGCTGGCAACCAAAAGAAGCCATTTTTAGCACTTCTAGTCTCTGTCATTTGCATCATTTGTTCGTAAGATAGTTCTGGTATGACCTATCGCCTATCGCTTATCTCTGGCGAGGACAACCTTTTTTGAAATAGCTGTATACGCCAAATTGAAAAAACGTTGTTGGGTTCAAAAGGTTAAATCATCGAGGGGTTGGGTTTTGCGGGAGGAAAACAGGAGCCCGGAGAAAAACCTTCGAATCAAGGAAGAAACCCAACAAGAATTCTACCGTAACATGAATTGCTGAGTCCAGGAATCGAACCCGAGACCCCAGAGGTGAGATGCGAGTGCGTTACAGCTGCGCCACCCTTGATTCCCATAATTCCCACCCTTGACATCACATAGGAAAGAATGATAGCAATTTGTCCACAAAATTACACCCGTTCACGAGATCGACCCAAAGGCCACATATTTTCTTCCAAATTGCCGGTTTTCCTCAGGTCATTGCTCGAAAACGAAGACGGTGCCCCCTTTTTTTATTTTGTTTTTGAAACTCAAATATGTTGAAGTAACTTTGTGCCAAGTACCAAAAAATTGACATCACAACATCAATTGCCCGCGAACGTCCTTAATAACCGACCAGTCTAGCAACAGAACGACTGACCAACCAAACAACTGACCAACCAAGCAACTGACCGACCAAGCAACTCACCGACCAAACAACTCACCGACCAAGCAACTCACAACCAAACAACTCACCGACCAAACAACTCACCGACCAAACAACTCACCGACCAAGCAACTAACCGCTCAGGCAACAGAACGACTGACCAACCAACCTTCCCTCTTAATCAATGATAGTAACATGTGCAATTGTTTCTACCCGTTCTTCTGTCTCGTCGAAAGCTCCCTGCAAAATTCCTTTGTTGATCAGTTCATTCTTGATGTACTGAGCACTCAAAAACATGCCCTGCAAGGGGAAAAAAATAGAAAAGACATCACTTTTGGAGTACAGGTCCGATGGTTACACAATGCACGGAATTGAGTGTATAGTGGTTGCTAGGGGTACCTGATACCCTAGTTTACGACACAACCGCACAAAGTAAATCTAATGTTAGTGAAGGGGATAGTAGCCACTTTCCATACATCGGTTCGCTGGACAAACACAAAGCATTCGATTGAAGAAGCGTGCTACAAAGTTCAATAATCCTATAAATCTACCTCACAGCCTCGGTTTAAAGCATTGTGTTTGGAAAGCGGTCCATTTTAGAACAAATAATCTAACCTTGTGTGCCATTCCATCCTCGACACCCTCGATATCAATCTTTTCTCCGTGTCCTGTCAGGTCAGTTATCGTATCCTAGAAGGAAGGATCGTAACTAGGCGTTACAGCAGATTTCGTAAGCGTATATTAGTGTGAGAAAAACCATGGTACGGACGTGCCGTGCTGTGACCGTGACGGTGAAGTGTCAAAGCAATTTTACTGGATGATCTCGCGCGATGTGATCAGCTCAACGGATGTCGACAATGTACCCTGACGTTGCAAACACACTAGAGCATTTTTTATGACCGTTGTAGCCATTACGGACGTGCCGTGCCGTGCCATGAACGCGATGTTAAGGTATCCAAAACTTAGCTTTTTATTGGATGAGCAGTAATCTCGTGCGCTGTGATTGGCTAAGCGGAACTTCGGAGTCATGAATCCCGTACCGTGACAATCCCCGTGTGCCGTAACGTTTCACAGTCATACGAAAACTGCTCTATACTCCAGAAGCCCGGTTGCTCAAAGCCTGATTGGTTCTAATCCTGGGTTAACGTTATTGGTTTTTTAAGAGTTAACGCAGGATTAGCACCAATCGGGTTTTGAACAACCGGGCCCAGGACTGCACATGTAGTTTTTCCTAGCTTACGAAATAAAAACGGCATCATGGCCGCCATGTTGGTTCAGTAGCGCATTTCAGAGTAAATAAAAAATGTTGCTGGTCACCCTGTGCATGAGCATGCGAGCAAGGGAATTTCGGGCAACTTCGGTTTCTTGATAGGTATTGAGTTTTCACCTTTTTGAGTTATTTTGGTTGCTTTGCTTATATACAAAGACGGCAATGTAAAATTTCGAGCTGAGGACAGCTTTTTTCACACAACATTTAGAAAACAAGATTAATTATTAACTAAAAATGGCCATTTTGTCAACAAATTACTGGCTGCTATATAGAAATGCCTATCCGAGAAACCGAAGTTGCCCGAAATAGCTGTTATTACGGTTGAGCCCGCAATGAGATAATCTTGCTGTAAGAATCATTCAAGTGAGGCTATCAGGTCCATACAATGCATAATGATAATGGCTCATTTGAATCTCATCTGCATGCAGCCATAATAACAGCTATTGTCTCGCTCCCATGCTCATCCACAGGGTGACCAACACTGTTTTTCAATAATCCCGAAATGTACTATTCACAGAACTGTCAGGGGCGGATCCAGGAATCGGAGAAGGGGGAGGGGGAGGGCTGAAAGGGGACCGGAAAACGTTTGCATTTTAGAGGAACCTCTATGACTAACCAAAAGATCTGGGGGGATCCACCACAAGGGGGGGCACCGTCCCCTAAATCCACCCATGCCTCTAATAAAGATTCTTCTTCTTGCCTCTAGTACGAATGTAGTTTTGCGCTCACGTATGCATGATTTCTTTCTCGTGTGTACCTCATAGTCCTACACTGTATGTACATTCCCTTAGACTGGTCCATGACTATTCTTTAGTGTACATACCCTCATTGACAGTGTTCCTCTTATCGATATAACCACAGCTTTGTGTTTGTCATCCAAGGCAACGTAAAAAGGGATTTCATACAACTGAGGAAAGAAAGAAGTAAAAATGTAGCAAGTGGTTTTTACCATGCCTATAAAAGTGATGATTGAGAAGATTATTGGTAACCTCAAAGTTTTTGTTTAAGACTTGGCTGCTTGTGATAAGACAAAACTAGGTGGCATCAGTTGAAGTAGTCACACTGTTAGAGTAGTCTTGACATTACTTACTTTGTTATGATAAGTGCAGTAGAAGAGGTCTTTTTCAGGCAAGGATGACTGAAGATGAATTGCAGCTGTGTTGCACATGCAGCAATTATCCTTGATGCCCTGAGCACTGCCTGGACCCAGACAAGAACAGCACCTTAAACATCCAAGTGATCAAATATCAATAACAACATGAATAGTTGCTTAGTGGTGCCAACACACATAACCTGTGCATATTACACATCACATGACAGCTGCACATGAAAAATCATGCCCATTTTTTTCCATCCTCCATTTCATACATGACAAGTGCAACATCTCAACCAATTGAATTCAACAGATTTGATTAGTGCTGCAGAAAATTAAACTTGACTGAGCAGTCACACAAAATTAAAGGACTGAAGATGGGTGTTGATTCAAATGTCAAACTTTCATCATGTCAAATGCAATGCAATTAATGGATTTCAGTTGACCTTAAAAACCAATTTGATTTAAGGACGTTCATGGGCATTGTTTCTGCACATCCTTTCTGCGCGCGCGCTCGAGCTCTTTTAACTGAGCGAGGAACACCTGGATGATTTTGTTTATATAACAAACGCGATCAAATTCAAAATGGCGGCCACATTTTCAAAGTTTAAAGCTTCAC
>JAADYU020061571.1:0-15874 GCA_011763375.2 Heteractis magnifica
TGGAATAATATTTTCAAACGGAATGCATTACTGAAAACGAATAATGGCTCAATATTCGAATAATCAATTTATTAATCGCGTCTAGGTGGGTACGCTTCAGCGAGCTTGACTGTAATAAATGGACAAATGGATGGACAGACAAGCATATTAATGGACGGTTGCATGAATGAATGGATGAATGAATGAATGAATTGGGATGGAAATTATGGGTGGATACACCTGTAGATAGATGGAATTGACATTCTACCTGACAGAACAATGATTCTGGTGCTGCTTCTCTGTGCACTGACTCCATGTATGTCTCCCAATTAAACTCCTTATTGGAATAACCTAAATTCAAGCAATAAATAATAAAAATATCTATAACCACAACACTTAAGTAAACTTGGGCCTCACACCCTTCTAAACAACAGCTTACATGTACATTTTGTAAAAAATATTTGTTCTATATAAGCTCTACTAAAACTTTTGAATTGTTTAGAAAGAAAGACTTTTATAGCCTGGTCTAAGTTATAATTAACAAATATAAGATGTTTTTCCATGTAATATCGGTCTAATATCACACGAGGGAAGTTTAGGTGAAGTCGAGAGCTGTTGTATAAAACCAAGCCGTAGGCAAGGTTTTACACAGAGCTCAAGACTTCTCCCAAACTATCCCAAGTGTGATATTAGACTGATATCACATGGAAAAAACATTTTATATTTTGTTTTGTAAAAAAAAGCTGTGTGATATTGGTCTCATGTAAACATAGAAGCTAGCCAATCAGAACGCATGTTAGAAATTTGTTATTTTACAAAACACAATATAACTATAATACCTACCTGGTGGTGGAGTTAGCTGTAAGTTATTTTTATCACACCAGCCAACAGGGAAGATATTCTTGGACTTTGCATGGCACCAAAACACAATATTTTCATCCTTTGTGGCATTGATTAAACTGTCAATTTGCACCACAAAGTAATATTCATTGATATTTTTCTTCACTGAAGCCACACAAATGGAGGATGGGTCACGAGGATTGACAGCTTCCAGTTGCATGCCTTCCTTGAATCCATGGGTATCTGGTAGAAAATCTTCCTGCAAAATTATTGGGAAATGAGATGAAAATTTTGAAATAAAATTATATCGTATCAACCTTTCCCAAATTTGCTCCAATGTAATCCCAAGTCAAGGTTTGAGTAATGTATACAAAATGCAGTAAATACTAGTTATACAATGCTTTCGAGGAGCGTACCATGGAATATCCCAGGCATCACTTGTATTTTCTATGTGTACACACAAGCCTTTAGGTGAGTGTGTATACAAAGAAGATACAAGTGACAAGTGGGATACTCCATGGTGTGCCACAAGAAAGCATTGTATGACTATTTTATCCCACACCATAGAAAATACAAATGCATTAGCAGAAGGAAGAGTTGAATGCTGACGAATATACAACAGCTTTCTTGTATACTGATTGGCTGTATTTTCTATGGTATGGGATAAACACATATAGGCTACCTCAATTTGAAACCACAGTTTCATGTTCATTAGAACAAATTTGAGAAAGGTATGTTACGTATACTACTTAATTTTCACTTGTGACGGTAGTTTTCAGAAAACATAAAAAGCAACTAAAAAAAGTACAAGATCTTCCAGATATTTTTTCTCAGTAATGATAACAGTTTATGGAATGTTTATTTTTTGTTATTTTTAATTATTAAAATAACAAAAAATTGCAAACCTGTTTGAGCTTCAATGGAGAAAGAGGGTCTATGGTTTTTAGTTTGTAAAGTCCATCCAGTAACTTTCTTTCTTCTGCCCAATCTGGCTTCATAACTGTAGAATAATAAGTTACAGTTAGATGTAAGGAAAAAATGTAATTTCTCAGTACTCAATAGACCCATCCCACGAGTACGTTTTTTGAGAAAATAAAGGAACTACAGTCGTTAGCATTGGCAGTAACTACAGTAATTTCAAAGAGCACCTAAAATCTAGTAAGTTTTAGATAAACTTTGCTTGCTCAGTCTGTACGTAAGTCGTGGAACCTTGTTTTTTATGGCCTATGCTCTAGATGCTTGGACCATAAGGCAGTGGAAAAAACTCGGTCCATAACTTATGGTATGGACCTCACACTTGGTTAATAAGAGGTATTTATACTGTACCTTTTGGTGGTTTGAGTTCAAGACCCATTCGTTTTCCCCATCCCAAATGATGTACAGATTCTGATAAATAATACACCTCTATGGTACGTTCTTTGTTGGTGTCTCCTTCCAGATGAATGTACAGCTTGAAGCCATCACTCTTCATTACTTTTCCAACCCAATAGACTGTGGGATCTTCTTCATTCAGTACTTCCATATATGATCCCAGCTTAATTTGGTTTAAATCACTGAGACTGATGGGCTTGTGTTTTACAAGATTCTAAAAAAAGTAGTAAAAAAGTTATGTTACTTGCATGCCATGTAAAAAATAATTTTTTTTGCAAGAGTAGAGCCATACAGTACACAATATGCCAGACCTAGACAAGCCTGTCAGGATGAATAGTGCCTGGCATGGATGCACAAGTACTGGCTCCTGCTGCCTAGCAAAAATATAGTTCAGAACCCCATTTTCTCAAAACCACCTTCCCCCAGACTTAGTACAGACTACAAACTTAGGGATAAGAATAAACTGTTTCTCCCTATGCTGCTTAATGACTATCTAAAATGCAGCTTTGGCTAAGTTATGGAGTAATCTCCCCAGAGAAGTACAGTAAGTGCCATCAACTCTCTTCATAAGTTTAGAAGAGAAATCAATAAAGCATTTTTGAATCATACTTCCACATGCCAAACATCTAAAGCAGTGCTTTTAACCATAGTTTGTAATACAGATGTTTTTACTGTGCATAAATAAAGATCTACCTTATTACACTTATTTTTCGTGACACTTTAATTTCGCGAATTTTGCAATTTCCAAAAAATTGCGAAAATTGATGTCGCGAAAATAAATTGTCGCGAAAATTTGGATGCGCAAATATTAAGTGACTACACATAAAGGCTTCAAGTGAAATATTCAATTTACTCAACAACTTCATCTTCCTCATCATTCGTGTCTTCTGTACAAAGATTTTCAAGAACTGTGCTTGTACAATCATCAAAGTTTCCATTCACGGGTTCTTTATAATTTTGTTCAACCAATGACTTGAAGTTCTCAATGGCTTTCACATTCTGTGGCGAAGCTTCCATCTGCATTGACGCTTACGAGAATTTCCAAACCTCCTTGGACGAGGGGCGATGTAATAGGTATTTATTTACGGAAGAAATCGCAAAAATAAAGTGACTTGGGTTTTTTCGATTTCATAAAATCGCGAAAATGAAGTGATGCGAAATATGGCCACAAAAAAAATCGCAAAATTTTGGTGTCGCAAAAAATAAGCGTAATAAGGTACCTATCTATCCCCCCCCCCCCAAGATAAATAAATAATGGCCCCTAAGGTAAAAGGCATAATCACTCTGACTGCAAAATGCCTACATGTAGTCTGTAGATTTTAGTATCTTTTACAATACTTTTCCATTAGGCAAAGGAAGCAATACACATAAAGCCATGACTGCATAAGCACTTTATCTCTAAAGACATCTTACTTCATCAAAAAGTGATTCTGGAGCTGCCTTAGATGTCTTCAAATCCAGATAAGATTTCCATTGGAACCAGTCCTGTGAATAACCTACATTGATTCAATGAATAAGACATTATAAATGTACAGTAGAGCAAATTTTGTGTATGACTGTGAAAAGCTAGCTGCACGATCAGTGCTGTTAGTGTGCTTTGCTGCGACCATGTATTTTCTAGAATTTTGGTGTGCCTTGTTGTGCCTTGACTGTGTCATGACCATGTTTGTGCCATGAGTTTTCACAGTCATACAAATTCTGCTCTAAGTGTAAGGAATTATGCATTATGGGTGAAATTCAGCATATATTACACCTTAATAAATGTTTTCCGAGATGTGCAAGTGCTTTCATCAAATTTCACCAGCAGATTCTAAAACAAGGCTATTTTGGGCAATATCAGTAAACTAACCAAACAGTAAACATGTTGGGTATTTCCAGGACCCTTTAAGAAAAGTTATGATGTGCATATAGAATTATATTTTTAGATCAATTTTGGGTTCATCTTTGATTTTGCAGTTTCCAGGTGCTTCTGTCCAAAATTGCCTCATTTTCAAGGCTAGTGATGTTTGATGAAAGCACTCCTAAAATGTCTATTGTACATAACTACAGTATATCTGATGTTTGGATAAAAATACGTGAAGACTATGTGAAACCATTAAACAATGTTGAAGCATAATGTACCAAGAGCATGATGTACTAAATCACTACTGTGTGTTTCACACTTACACAAAATCTGCTCTTTAATATCCATGAAATGCATAGAAATGTATGTCAACTAACCTTTGGGTGGAGTCAGTTTTACATTGTTCTTTTCACACCAACCAACAGGGAATATATATTTAGATTTTGAATGGCAAACAAACTTTGGAGGTTTCTCTTTGGGTTTAAATAAGGAATCAATCTCAACAGTAAAAAAGTGCTTGTTTAAAATGTCTTTTACAGTGGCTGCACAAATTGATAAAGGATTCTCTGGGTTGACTGCCTCAAGTTTCATTCCTAGTTTGAATCCATTGTTGATGGGAAGACTGGCTTCCTGTAAAGATGATAGAAAATTCTAATTTACCAAAAAGATATGTGATGTAATTAAACACAAAAATAATATACAAACTAGAACTAAGTAGCTACAGTCAACTCTCATTATAGTGAACACCCTCGGGACTGTCATTTAGTGTCTGTAATGGTGAGAGTCCGGAATAGCGAGGTGTAATGAAAATGACCCAGTTTTTGGTTGTAAAGTTTTATGTGTAATGTATACTGTTATTCTCTCTAAAGGTTTCACATTCTTTTAATATGTAGTACACATTTACTTTGATACATATTCATACAACACTCGGTAAAAATGCTGTACATACTAATGAACACTCCAAGACGTCGGACATACAGTTGTTCAATTTGTCTGTTGTAACGAGAATAGAACAATAAAAATCATATGTTTGGGGCTACATGAAGTGTCCACAATTCCGTAATAGACCAATCCCATGATCCATAGATACTGTTGCTACGTTGGACAAGCCAAAAGTTTTTATCAAGATTCCACTATGAAATAAAGGTCGATTACTAAAAATTATGTACGGTTTAGTTTTATGTTGTGCAACATGGGAAAACATAGACACAAATGGCCAATAAATGTTTAAATGTCCCTGAAATCGAGAGGTTTGTAGTTTTGTTTGTCCGACCCTCCATGTTCCTTTGGGGAAAACATTACGCTCTCATTGGTGGAGCTAGTGTTGGCGGGATTAGTCTTAGCAAGAGTCCATAATAGCAGGAGTTGTTTCCATACATTTCTTTGTAGTTTTGGCTGGAGATTTAGTTTCTGTCCATAATACCGGGGTGTCCATAATAGCGAGGAGTCTGCAAGGCGAGAGTTGACTGTACAGGAGAGAACAGGATATGTATTTTTGCACCCTTTGAACCTTAATTTATTTAGTATGAAATTATGAACAAGAGGAATGAATTACATTTTCTGCCACAAAGCATGATGGGAAACTGAGTAGAGGTGGATCTTTGTTTACAATACTTTGCTCATTAGCATAGGCATTTCACTTTTTAACCAAACTAACACCAAATCAGCCTCTGAATATTGAAAGAACATGGTAAAATTAGCTTAAAATTTGAGCTTGGCACATGAAATATATTTTGCGTAATGGGGTTTTAAAAACTCTAAATTTTACAGAGAATGTATGGGCTCATTAGTGCTTTTGCCACACAGAAATTTGAAAGCTGATATCTCATTTGATATTGCATGGAAAGAGCTAAAAATTTTGTAGATTTTTTATATCAATAAGCTTCTTTTAAGCTTTGGATTTGGTTTTCAATTTTCTCAACTTTTTAAAGTTCAAAGACTGTATGCAATATCAGAGATATCAGCTTTCAAATTTCTGTGTGGCAAAAGCACAAAATCTATTTTATGTGCCAAGCTCAAATTTTCAAGGAAAGCTAATTTTACCATGTTCTTTCAACATTCAGAGATGATTTGGTGTTAGTTTGGTTAAAAAGTGAAATGCCTACGCTGGAAAATGAGGAAAATGTAAACATTGACGTCAGCAAAGATCCACCTATGGGGGGAAAAAATTAAAAATTCACCTAACAATTCAAAGGCATTTTTTCAAACCTGTTTGTCAGTGCTTTGGTCATTTTCACTTGGTGACATGCATAACTCAACTACTCTTCTGAATGTTGACCAGTGGGAATATTTTTCCATAACTGAGACAAAATAAATGAATAAATTTAGACCAGATGATAAAATATGAACCTGGAATACGAATATACACAGATTACCCAAACAAACCTCATTCCATCCTGTAACAGTACTTCTAAAACTCATGAATAAATTTAGACCAGATGATAAAATATGAACCTGGGATATGAATACAGTTATTTCAAAAAACGTTGAATACTGAATACTGCATTCCAAGGCTGAAATGCATTCTGGGTCTTATGTATTATAGTCTAAAGTAAAATAAATAATAATCATTTATTATAGTTTTAACGCATTCCATCTGAGACAGTATAGTAAATACATATAGAGAGCAAATCACTGTATCTTTACTTTTTGGCTTCAAATTAATGAGACCCACAATGCCTTTTGGTCTTGGAATGCACTCTTCAGTATGCAATATTCAGTTTTCAACATTTTTTGAAATAGCTGTATACACAGATTACCCAAACAATAGTAATGGTTTGAGAAGCCATGTCAAACACTTGAAAGAGTGTTTCACTCTGAGCTATCCAAACATCTTGTTTTTGGTTCAAGAAACTTGTCTGCACCTCATTTTTTTCAACTCACTTTTTTCTCTGGCTTGGATGTTGGAGAAAACACCCTTTCTCATGTTTGTATATTCTTGGTTTTCATGTGACATCATGACAGCCATATTGGTATACAGTTAAAGATTTTCTTATCAGCATCTATTGTTTGGTACACAATTAATGGCTGCCACATCTTTGTGATTCTATTCCCACAGGAACATGTGAAAGCCAAGAATTACTTATTACACATTTAGGATCAATATCCATGTGATAAAGCCGTGAATCAAATCCATATCAGTGAAGTGATACGATATCACTTCACAGTAAACTGTCCAACGATATTTTGATATTTTTCTGTGTTATTGTATCGACCCTAAATGTGTAATAAACACATGGACTCATGGACTCGCTTGTTCATGATATAATGGAAAACTCGTGAATAAAAACGATATTAAGCTCTTAACATATAATAATCTCTATGTACCTTTTGGTGGTTTTAAAGTCATCTTCATGGATTTACTCCACCCCAAATTGTGCACATGGTCCGACAACAAATACTCCCATACGTCGCTATCTTCTGATTCATATCCTTCAAACCGTAGATGTAATCGGAGTCCAAACACTTCAACAACAGAAGCAATCCAGTAGCATGAAGGGTGCTCACTATCTTGTACTTCTAGCTTGGCACCAATTTTAATGTACTTATCTTCTTCATCAAAATTTTTATGAAAGAGTTCATCTGGAGCTGCAATAGCATCTTTTAAGTTATTGATAAGATACTTTGCCCAGTTTTGTTCTTTGTGTCTTATTGCTTCAGGTGGCATGAGTAAATTGTCTGTTTTTGCACACCAGCCAATAGGCTGCAGTAACGGAGATGAGGCGCTTAACCAAAAGTCTCCACTTCGATCATTATCATACCCATCAAACCTTAACAACAACAATGGACCCGACACCATGACAATGGTTGCTACCCAGTAAGAATTACAGGTGCTTGATCTGTCTTTTGCTTCTACTTTCATTCCTGCCTTAAAACCTGACCTGGTAATATTGGTCTGAAGTAAATAAAATACAAGATTGTGTAGATTAGAATGAACATCTCCAGTATCTTGAAATTCTTGATTGGTGTATCAAGGCTGCAAATATTTTTTTCTATTAACCTGTCATATGTCAGGCTAGGGACAAGGTTTGACCAGACATGCAGCCAGTCTGGCCAGACAAAACATGTTTTGTCATGTGTCATGTGTCCCAGTCAGCGTGTCCAGTCAGATTGATCATTCACCAGTCAAAACCTTAAATTTACTGGACAAATGTCTGATGACCGGCACTAATTTGCAGCCTTGGATAGATCTTTATCCCACACCATAGAAAATACAGCCAATCAGAATGCAGGAAAGCCGTTGTATATTTGTCGGTGTTCCACTCTTCCTTCCCACCATGCATTTGTGTTTTCTATGGTGTGGGATAAAATAATTATACAATGGTTTCTCATGGTACACCATGGAACACCCCACTTGTCACTTGTATTTTCTTTGTATACACACTTGCCTAAAGGCTTGTGTGTACACATACAGTAGAAAATACAAGTGACACATGGGATATTCCATGGTATGCCACTTTAAAGCATTGTATAACTAGTATATATCATAATACAACTTACTTGTACATGTTTGAAGGCAGATTTTGGAGCAGCTTTGGCTCTACATTTCTCAAGATATTCTTCCCAAGTAAAAAAGTCATCAACGTCATCTTCATTAGAAACTGCTGAATAAATACCATCAGAAAACTGATAAATACCTAAGACATCAATTGTCTACTTAACAATTAGACCCAGAGCCCAAATTGCCTATGAGTCAATAGTCCATAAGAGTGTGAGATCTAATATTGTTTTAGTAGAAACTATCTAGTGGAACAGTAATAGAAAATTAACAAAATCTAAAATGAATTTGGAAAAACTTCTGCAAAATACAGGGCAAATGCCATTATTTTTATTTACTTTTTGCTACTATAGTGGACTTTCACTAATAGACCTGTAGTAGCATAGTTAATCAGAATGCAGGATTTGTGAAAATCTTCTAGTTTGTACACTAATTTCAATTATAGAGAATCATTACAGTCATTATCTAAATTCTTGATTGATTGATATTTACCAACAACCATTTTTGACTTCTTCAATTTTTTCCTGCTTTTGAATATTTCCTCTGATGTCTTCTTTTGCTTTTTCCTCAAATCATCTTCATCTTTATTCATCTTTACTGTTAACCTCAGACTGTCACATCTCTATGTATCTGAAAATATGAATGAGGATTGATATTAAAAATCCAAAATGATCTTGTTCAAAAAATAATAATAACTAGATGATCTAAGATCGTAAGTCAGGCTCCAGCAATGCACACTGCCGTAAGTGTCGATCATTAGCTATGCCCAGTGGTTCTATGAACTAAAAATAGGATGTGTAATAGATGTGTGATTTCCAGACAAGTCAGACAAATATCATGAACTAACTGTACTCTGGAGTCATTATGTGTCAGTAGTATTGCCCATTGCATGTGACTGAGCTTTTTGATGATACCCTAAGGTAAACCTAGAGTCGGCTTTCACCCGACTAATAATGTCTTTATTATAACTATTGCAAAAAACATGCTTGTTATAAAAATATTTACAATCCAAACTATAAAAAAAACATGTACAACTAATTTGTTTACAATGAATAATAATTGGAGAAGTAAATAAAAAAAAAAATAAATCATATGGCTAACTTATATTGAAGCATTTAGTTCAGCATTTACTAACTGCAAATTGTATACCCAGAAATACTTGCTAAGATTATGACTCTGCATATACTTGACTTTGGATTGCTCTCAAAGAGTGCTTCAATCAGTGTCTTATTTATAGCTACTTTGGACCATCTACATGCATGTAGTCAAGCATACCCATCTTAGAGCAGAATTCATATGACTGTGAAAAACGTGCAGCAAGGTAACCATGTAACCATGCCTTGCCATGACAGTGATGAATGCAAATAAAGTATTGTATTGTACTGATGTTTTCTAAAATTTTGACATGCTTTGCCATGCCTTGACTGTGTCACAACCATGTTCATGCCATGAGTTTCCACAGTCATATGAAATCTGCTCTACTGTAGAATGAAAACAAAGCTGTCAAGGCACGTTTTGATAATGTTTTAGGAGACAAAAAACACAGCATTTGTTAACAAGCAGTGATCAAACTCTCCTATAAAATTTAAAGAAATCCAGTAGCTAGAACTCTGGCTTAAAACAGTTTTATCCATAATATTAATGATGTCATCTTTCTTCAACAGATGGTTTGCAATCATTCCCTAGAGAATAAAGTACAAAAGACATGGCTGCCACGTTGGTTGATATAACAAGAGAATTCATTGAAAATCTTTCATAAAGTTTAACCAACATGGCTGCTATGATGTCACATGACAACCAGCAACTGACTTTCTGCTAGAACAAGATCTTTCTTTGTCACCAGTGTTTTCGCTTTATCAGTCTATTTGTTTTAGCAGTAACATGCAGACAACAAATGGCCAATAATTTGAAGATGAGATTAAATTGCTATGTAAACATTCCTCAAAGACAAAGAAAATAAAAATTAATATCAATTTCAAATATTGTGCAACAGGATGCATACTTCCCCCTGCAAGTCCAATCTGATTCAGTAAGTGCCAGACGACAATAGTATTTCAGGGAGCGCTAGGGGCTGGAGGACTATATGTTGCCGACATTTTGAATTGATTTACTTTGACAACTCAATGTTGCAAATGAGTTTGTGTTGCAAAACGACAACAATCGAAAACAATATCTCGGATCTTTCACACAGAAGGATCTTTAGTAAAGTTCTTTTTTTTCTTTTCTTAAAATATAATATCTCAGTCATTACTCTATTCGGAAAGTCGACATAAAATTCGCTCCGCGGTCCCTGTATTTTGCTTAAGATTGAAGGCTACCCTGTATGAATTAATCGTTTCTACATTTGTTTTACGGTAATAGCATCGTGAGATTACAATAAAGGAATTTCATAAAGTAATGATCAGATCTCCATTTATTATTTTTGAGCCACGAGGAAATAATTATTGTCAGTCCAATGGCGCGACATCATCCACGCGTGCGCGCCGCATGTTTATAAAGTTTGCTCCAAGCAGTGCTTCCAAGCATCACAGCATTTCATCCGTGCAAATGTGCAGCTATTAAGAGTTTCTATGTGAATTAAAAATGGGAAGCAATCGGGAAAAAAGTCAAATTTGGCCGAGGGAAGCAATCGGGAAAAAAGTCAAATTTGGCCGAGGTTTCATTCAAAATCAGTCACAAAGTTGTCATCGATTTCTTTGTTTTCCCGGTTGTTTTGCACGGGGATTCCCTGTGTTTTATCTAAGACCCAATTTAATAATGCTTCTGTAGATCATAAGCGGAATAAGTGTGGTAAAGTTATACCTACCAGATGATTAGCTTTGCACACTGACATTTGTAAAACCCAGACATCATCTATTGATCGCTTGCATCCATCGCTTCACATCAGACCTTTGCTACTGTAAGGCCGCGAAAAGAACCTTGGGAAGCTAGCCCGCGCTAATCTATTTCCCGGATGTAGAAAATATATAAGAAATATACCGCGCGCGATCGTAAATTTTTAGCAGGAATGAATAAAACTTTCAAAATTCCATGTTAATTCCATTTGTTTTTTGCTTTTAGATTTTATCATAAGAAAATTTGATGGGAAATATATGTCAAGAATTTTATGCTAGCTGAATCGTCAGTATCTAGATTACAAAAAATCGGTTTGAAAAGCAAAGAAAAAGAAAACTTCTTTTCTGATTTAACAGTTTCAAAAATATTAAGATGATTTAATTTTAAAGGTTAAATGCATGTAAAAACTAATTTGCTGCCGCATTACCAACCTATGACGTCATCATAGACGGATTGTTTTACCATATGTTGTACCATAACTCACCAAAATATATATATGACTTTTTAGAAGCAAAAATTATTTTCCATTCGTCTCTATACTTGAACTTTTATTCATTTAGCCCTACTGAAGTTTTTGACTAATGTAAAAGTAATTTGAAATTCGAGCCGGGGACGAGCCGGAGATATCGGTGTCAGGTCAGCGGAGGTATCACCTAGGCAACGCTAATTCCTTCGAACTATTTTGCGGGTTATCACGAGTAGTGTTTTGTGGAGTTAAAAATCTACGTTAAAGTTTTGAAAATAATTTTTGATTTTCTACAGTTCAGATAATCTAGATTAAATGAGTAATACCAACGATCTTCGCCTTTCTGACAGCAAGAAAACCGCCTCTTCAGAGACGACTCTGAAACACCTCGATGAAGAAGAAGTCAGGCTCATCGGTAAACGCGATGCACACAGAAGAAGGAACGAAGTCTACGTTAAAGCGATGTACGGGACTTCTGAAGAGAAAGAAGAAGTGCGGTGAGTAGGCCTCTTCAGCTGACTTCTTCACTCTTCTTGTGTTTGTACTTAAGGTAAATAATTGTCAGGTGTTAGTGAGGTACAAACATCCAACCGCAATAGCATTGTACACGTCTTTGTACACACTTTCAATTCTCGACATAAATATTTCCAGAATTTGAACATAAGATCTTAGAAACTATAAACGTATGTATCAGTACCAAATATCTGATATTGCTAAATCATTTTGAATGGGAAAATCTAGACTCTTTAATCTCTGCCTCAAGTGGTGTAACTATGGTACTCGTAGTGTTTACATATTACTTCCGGTCTGTGATGGAACACTTCAATTCCAAATTCTAGAATTCTTAGAATCCATCTTTTATTGCTTGTGCAGGAGGACGAACAGAATTTTACTGCAGCAGCAAATCAAAGAACGCGATGAAAATCACAGGCAGTTCATGAAAAATAGATTTAAAGAAAGCGAATTCGCCATAAACTACGACAAGGCTTGTCTACACCAAGATGCAGAAGACAAAGCCAATAGGCATAACTATCTCAAAACGTTCAGAGATGAGAATAAAAAGGTACAGCTTTCTCATGTGATTAATGTGTAAGGAGTGTACAGCAAAGAGGGCTGAACAAACAAAAGATTGGCTCCAAGGTCGAGAGTCAAAGTCGGATATAAGGCATTGCGTTGAAGGTTTGCAAAGTGAGTTATTTGGGTACGGCACTTCTCTGAAGTCATGACTTTATTGGGCTTTATTACCTCCACAAAGCCAACCCTAAGGGAGCATTCATAATTTATGTAGAGGGGGGGGCTATGATGATTTTGAGGGGGAGGGTCATAATTTTTCATCTGTAGATTTGGGGGGCTTTTGAAAATTTTCCCAAAAGTAAGACAAGGTACAAGGGGGGCATGGTTTTTACTGTTGTTTGTAGGATATCACAAGGGGAGGTCTGAAAAAATTAACTTAGAATGACAGTTGGCTCCCCAAAAATGTAAGGGAAGAAAATATGTAAGAACATCATAGCCCCACGTAAATTATAAATGCCCCCTAAAATTCTAATTTCTTTCTCCCTATAAACAGCTGATGGAATTGCGAGCTGAGCAACTTAAAAAGGAAAGACAAGCAACACATCAACTTGAACGCCAACTTTTAATGCTCAGTCCCATCAACTGGAACAAGACACTTAATTAAGTGCAGCAGAACATGGTTGGAGTTTACTTTAACCAGGGAGTCTGCTTTAACCTTATTCAACAAAGACAAGAATTGGAAATGACTGTTATGACTCTCGTTGCGTTATTATGTGTGCAATTATGTACAGGGTATCATAGCTTCAGCTAAGAGTGGTGATATTTTCCAGTTAGGTCAGATTTTTAAAATCTAAATGTCAGAGTGTTATATCATGAGTGATCTCATAATATAAGTTGTGGCTAAATTACTGTAAAATCAAATATTAAATGATCAACAAAGATCAACATATCCTTAATACTACTATGTGGACACTCAAACTGTATGTGAATGCTTCACTTTTTGTCAACATTTTCTAGAACTCATTTATCATGTGTGAGAAAAGATGCACAGATAATCTTTAATGCTTTCTAACTTCATAGCATTAAATTAAGATAGAAAATCGTGAATCAAGGTCAAACATCAATGTTGAAAATATGTGAAGTGTTTCTTGGGCCACAAAGTAACAAATCAGACTCAACTTGCTCACTTGTAAAAAAAGAGCTGATATTTAAGGTTAATAAAATAATTTATTTAAAAAGATACTAAAGTTTTGCTATTTTCTGCAATGTGTAACATGTATTCTCAATAGATTTTATTTTGTTTCATATTTCTGTGTTGTGTTAATGTGGCATTCTGATCACAGAGTCCCAAACCCCATTTGCTGTGACTGGCTGGCTCAATAGCTGCCAACAGATCCATTATATAAATATTATTTGCTATGATTTTTCACACTGCACCCTTGAAATCTGCATCGTAACATGTTAGTACGTACACTGTACATAGTAATATGCACAATCTAGGAAGATCTGAAGAACTCTGTTTCATGAATTCGCCATCCAAAGCAGCATTTATGTGGAAAAGTCATCACTGAGGTTCATTTCATTTGAGTTCAAATCACAGGATTCTTCAGTAGAGTTCTGCTCCACTTCTACGGGCATGTGATCCTTAAAATGAAAGGAAGAATTGAGAAATTAAGTCTATTTTAATTTTTCATTTCATATTTCTAAAAATAGCAAGAATAATCTCATGGCCTATCATATGTAAAAGCATTTTTACAAAAATGTCTTTATTGAATACTTTGATTCCACTTACCTCTTCCACAGTTTCCTTTAGAAATGCTCTGACCATCTTAATAGTTTTATTTGTCATTCCCTTAAATTTGAAAGTCTTCTTGTCACCATCATCACCTAATAAACCATACAATATGCATAACATTGGTTAATAAATAAAATAAACAAGGGGATTGATTGGCTAGGTATACAACACATGTTCTAGTACTGGTACACTGTACTTTCATTACAGAAAGTTATTGTCCTGCCTATATCTATGCTTGCCCAATGATGTTCCACAGTGTTCCAAGGGGTCCAATATTTTCCCATTGATATTTTTTTAATTCCTACTGTCAAATGCTGTCTCCTGCAGTAATCCTTCAGTCCAACTGTGCCATTATATCTAGTGTCCTATGTGCCATTATATCTAGTATTCTTCTACACTGTAGTCTGTCCCACATGCCTAACATTATCCTGTGCCATTCTAAAACATGCTGTCTCTCTGTGATGATCACCACCAATTAAAACTGGAGTGTAATATGTTATTCTGGTAGCTGAATACTGATATATCATCCAGGGTTGAGTGACTGATGATCAGTGATGTTTGGGGGAATGATTGCTTGGGCATGGCCAATTATTTGGCACTCAGCTACCAGAATGGTGGCTACATGTACACAACATCCCAATGAGGTGGATACATGTATGCCACAGACTTACCCTGCACTTCTTCAAATATAACATTTGTTCCAATAGCTTCTGCAAACGCAAAATTTAACAATTAATTTTACCAATAATCCTATACACCAAATATGGAACACGTCTAATTCTTCAAACTTACTTTACACTGATGAAATTTAAACCAACAAAAATAATATATAATTCTTACCATCATGTTCCCCGACAAATGTATAGGGCCCAATCTGTAGAACTGGCTCACTTGTGTTGATCCCCTTACAACAACAACAACAACGACATATCAAACACCACATATCAACAACAGTAAGTTGGAAATTGGAAGTAATCTTTACATACCAGTAATCTGCAATGTGCAGTTGATGCCTTGAATAACACCTCTGTTTCCAGGATTCCAGATAATTCCATCAGAACTAACTGATCCTACAAACGACAACAAAATAATAATTAATTCACTCTAAAAGCTGATTCCATCTGGAACTCAGATTTTTTCTGAGTTCCTTGTCTCTGCACTATTTCTATTTCTATTTATTATGACTATTAGAGACTTTCTTTACGTGACTGCGTGATGCAGTTAATTTAGTGC
>JAADYU020061682.1:0-15849 GCA_011763375.2 Heteractis magnifica
TGTTGTTGTTGTTGTTGTTGTTGTTGTTGTTGTTGTTGTTGTTGTTGTTGTTGTTGTTGTTGTTGTTGTTGTTGTTGCGCGCAGCGTTGCTCGAAGTAGAACTCACTTCTACTTTTCGCACCGGATTGCAGTAACTTGCATTTGCACAGTGTATCACCTCTCCAGTAATATTCTCGCAATTTTAAAAGCGTATTTTTAAGAGCGCATGCGCTTGTTTTCGGTATCATCAAAGATCATTGCACGTCTTCTACGAGTTCTCCCCAGCCTACCTCCGCGAAAAATTGTTGCAAGAGATCGCTGATGAGGTGTTGCAACGCTGATGCCTGAGATCGCGTTGCAACACCTCACCTTGGCAACCTAATACGCTACATTTTCAAGCATTGCGAGACAAGTTGCGGAGAAAATTGCACAGTGTATACGTAACGGGGCCTTAAATCTAATCGTGATCGTTTTCTTCTCTTTCATGCTATATTACGATTCGTTTTCATTTTTGGAAAAGATCGACACTGAAAGGGTGAGTACACGTTTCAAAAAACATATTGCTGGTCATTCAGGTTTTGTTACTCAAGGCACTTTCTCTAGTCTCACAGTTTTAATTTGAGAGGAAGAAAGATACATCTTGTGTTTATGAAGAGACCATGCTACACTAGGAAGTGTTTTATGTAACTTGACCCGCATAGCCAACGGCAGAAGACCGTATCAATCATAGCATATGCGTAGAAAGTTAGAAAACGATTTCCTCCTCGAGATGTTAAAGCAAGCACCATCTTGAAATGGTTGCCCTAGTCGTTGCGCAGAGTAAAAGTCAATACACCTCTTTACTTTGGGTGTAATGTTTTCCCATTTCAGACCACGTGTCATTCTCTTGGGAATAAGATTCTTTGTTCGAGGTTCATACATATTAACGTTTCCGAGAAACAAAGAGATAAAACCCAAGGGAATGACACGTGGTCCGAAATGGGAAAACAATACGCCCAAAGTAAAGAAATCTATTATAATTGCATGAAACTATATAAACACTGAGTAATTATTAGTGATAATTGGATATTTGTCTGAATAATCTGCAGGAATCTCCTAACAACAACCTGGGTCGCATTCAACTGACATTGAAGTACAACACATCAAGGAGCATGCTCTTTGTGGGGGTAGTCCGCTGCGCGGGACTCGCAGCAATGGATGCCAATGGTTATTCTGATCCTTACGTCAAATGGTAACGTTAACAGTACTTAGAGTGGATTTTGTATGAGTGGAAAGCGATAGGGTAAATTCGTAACAGTACTGCAGCCGCACCTTCCTTTACTGTAACTTTGCGTTGTGAGTGGATGAATAGGCCATTTCCGAGTTCTCGAAATGATGCATGAAGACGAGGCTTCGTGCGAAATCACAATTTATGGTGTGAAACGACTGATTTGTTCTGTTGTCATTTTTTTCTCTATGACTTGTTCGCAGTTCACTCGTAATATAAACTTTTAAGCAAAAGAAAAAGTCAAAGAAATGTCAGTCGTTTCGCGCCACCAATCGTGATTTCGCACGAAGCTTCGCCTTCGTGTACGTTTTCGAGTAATCGGAAGTGGCCTATTGCACGAAAACGTGGGAAGCCATTTCAGAGTTACGACACACAGAGCAGATTTCGTATGACTGTGAAAAGCTCGCGGCATATCGGTGCTGTAACCGTGCCTTGCCGTGACCGTGATGTTTTCTAGAATTTTGACGTGCCTTGACCGTGTTCGTGCCGCGAACTTTTCACAGTCATCAGAAATCTGCTCAATATCGTGTACGTGCTGTAAGTCAGTATTGTCCTCTTTACGTCCTCCCAGTCATACGAAACTGCTTTACCAAAGGGTTGTCGGTGGCGCATTGTTCAAAGCTGGCTCGCGCAAAGGAATAGACCCTTTTACTTTGAACGAATCAACACATTACCTTCTTTACCAGTCAAGGCCTTTTACAAGGTGAAACTTTACCTGAAACTTGTGTTGAACAGTTTTGTGGACGAGTTTCACGACGAATTGCACCATAGAGCAGAGTTTTGACGCTTGAGAACTTACAATAATTTACCCTGGTACCCAGAAACTTTCCAAACTCATAAAAATTGCTAAGAACACTGAGCGATGAGTACTTGAGAAAAGAACTTTCCTGTCTGTTATAGGACGCCCGCTTGCATTTGCTCCCACGTTTTCTCTCATTGGATGAGGAAACCACTGGTAACCAAGGTAACAATGTGGACGTAGCGCGGAAAAAAATCGCTCCCTGCCTCCTTTCTTCACACGTACAGGAAACCAGGAGTTATAGCAAGCTATGTCAATGCTTCTTTTTTAACTGTATTCTGATTGGATCAGAAACGCTATTAGACGAAAACAAAATAGCCTTTTCTTTTATTATTGTATTTACCACAGTTATTTGAAGCCAGATCCTGCAAAGAAGACAAAAAGGCGAACAGCTATCAAGAAAAAGACCCTTAACCCTGAATTTAATGAGGTAAGATATAGTATGGTCAGTACAGGAAAAAGAGATTTGGAATAAAAGAAAAATCACACACAACGTGATTGTTTGCACTTTGCATGGACATAATGATCCCTTTTTATTACTGTGTGTCATGGAATAAATTTTTTTGTTAGGAATTTGCTTACGAGATTCCTCACAACGAGCTAGCAAAAAAGTCATTGGAAGTTACAGTGTGGGATTATGACGTTGGCAAAAGTAATGATTTCATAGGTAAGGAAAGTATGGGTGGTATTTCTGATTGATGTACACTGCAACAGATCAAATTTGCAGTGGATTTGTCGAACCCTCAGTAGCTATGCATTGTGATTGGATGCTTCACACAAAAACAATGGGAAGCCATTTCAGTGTTGCATGCTGTAAGTAAGGAGAGTTGGGGGGAAGGTATGATCCAGATTCACATCCCTTTGGGTCATCAATGAAGACCACTTCACAAGTTGGGTTAATTTGTCTCTTTTCACTGGAATAGGTGGAGTGGTTTTGCATATCAAGGCAGAGGGTATGGCTCTAAAACACTGGTACGAAACGCTGAAATACCCAAATCAACCACATACTCAATGGCATACACTGGAAGCCATCACAGCCCAAGATGACTGAAATAAATGGCATAACCTTTGTACTCTTGGAATAACTGAAGAATAAATGTTCAGTGTTGCGCTTGCTAACAAAACTGTTGTGTGTGAAGATTTATTTTTAAAATTCCTGTTACACATGGTTTTTTTCATTTTTCATGTAGTGGCTGTAGTAGGTATCATGAGTGGGGTTCAACATCTTGTTGTGATTCAAAAAACTTGAGGTATTTGATCGTGACAATAATGTTGGCAGCAGTGGTGATGAAGATGACAATGATGCTGGTGGTGGTGGTGGTGGTGGTAGTGATGTTCATGGTGTTTGTGGTTGTGGTTGTGATAAAATCACTGAGTGGTAAGGTAATGTTACATGAGACGATTCACAACAACAATTTTTTGTGCAACAGTGTTGCAAGTGATGTTGCACGAAAAATTGTTCTTGTGTAACATGGTATGCGGGACAATTTTCCATGCAATCTCTGTTGTGGCAACATGTTGCAAGTTTTTGAATTGATTTTGAAAATCGTTCTTGTGAATTGTTTTGTGTAACATCACCTTTATGGTGAATTTCTGTGTAACAGTTGTATTCAAATGATGAAATGGAGGAGGTTCTGCAACTCCTTGACTGTCCTCATTTATGCCCCTTTAATTTACATTGCAAAGAAAAACTATCTCCAGCTATATGCAAGCAAGTCACACATTCTTAGTCAAGAATTTAAAAAACCTTGTTGGCATGACTATTCCCCCTTTGATACATAAATTCTAACAGTTAGTTGTTAGAGGAGATGTTAAGGCTAAACTGCTTGTGAATTAAACTTGTTTTGAGGACAAAAGTTTCACAAAAAGCTATGCGTACCAGGATTGAAGATTCCATGTAAAACTTGATAAATTAATATACTAAAGTATACTCACATTATAGCCTGCAACTAAAAACCAAAACCACTTTGAATTCAATGCTTAATTGATCAGATGATAGACTGTATAAATTGTATATCAAAGTAACAGCCCTTCCCAATGCTGTATATCTAAATCTTCTTGTCAAAATGTAGCAAAGCCAAAAAACTATATTACCATTAACTTGTGTGAGTGTGAACCTTGCTCACAGAGTCAAACCTCAATACAAGGGTCAAGAGATAAAGCTTTGTAAGCGAGGAGGAAGAATGTGCGTGTAGTCATAAAATTAAAATATTTATGGGTAGTTTTTTTTGTGAAATTACATCGATATTAAAATAATTCATTTATGGAGGATGTACATTTTAGATATAATGACTGAAAACAAGAAAAATGAAATAAAATTGTTGCTTTCCAAATCAGTGGAAATGAAATCGGATAATCTGTATTATGTATTTTTATGGAATGTTGGCATTTTGGTTTGGAGAAAGGTCAGACAAGAAACAGTAATTCGTTAATTATTTCAGTTCAGTTTCAATTAGGTTGGTACCAAAGAAAGCCAACTGTGCACAAATTGTCCCCTTCAACAGTTGTATTCATTTCAATGGTATTTAAAGTTAAAGCTACATAAGTGTGAACAGAGAAATTGAAACAAGAGTGGGAAAATCAAAAGCGATCAAATCGACCTTATTCACTTGGGCATGTTTTCCAATTACAGACCTCTGGGAATAAGATTCTTTGTTTGAGGTTAATCCATATTAATATAGTGGTTGGCATGGGTGGCATAGTGATAAACTGTCCTCTCACTGCTGGTGAGAGTCCAACAGGTCAGGTCTCTGGTTTGAGCCCTGCAGATGCCACATGTGAGTAGAGTTTGTTAGATGTGTTGTTCTCTCCCTTGCCACAAGGGTTTTTCTCCCTCGGTAAAAATCAACATGTGAGCTGAGTGTTGTGTGCTGTAAATATTGAATGCAGTGGTAGTGTGTGTGGAGTGAACCTCATGCCATGAAGGTGTTTCCCTCCAGTTTCCATGCAGCCACTCCAAACTGAGAGCCCATCATAAGGAGTGATGGTTGTAAAACGTATTTTAAAAAAATTTCCTCTCAAGCATTACAACTAAACAAAGGAAAAAGCTCCAAGGGAATGAAATGACTTGTAATGAGGAAAAAACCCAATAAGGTCTATTACTAACTTCTCACTTAGTGGGCAGCACTTACAAACAAGGCCACACTTGTTCCTCACACCTAGGCATAGAACCTAGTTTGGATATAATTGTTTTGCTAATTTCAAAGGATGTGCCATTCCCTCAAGTATTGATTCTTTTTAATTTTTACCATAGCTATATATAGATACAGGGAAAAAATTTGGCTGTAATTAACTCAAACTATGTTAGTTTTATTCTTGAGAAAAGCAGAATGAGAAAATGTTAAGCCCAAAAAACTTGTTGTTCCAAAAGTCAAAAACAAAAACCAGATCTTGATTTGTGTTGAATTAAAGAAGACATGTTTTTCCTTGAATTGAGATTCTAATTCTAATTAGTTGCTGGTATTCATGAGGGTAACAACCAATCCCAGAAATGTATTTGTACCATGTGCCATAACCCCCAACAAAAATAACTCCACCCATCTCAAAGTCCTAGTATTTTGAATTTATTTAAAGTTCTGGGACGGAAAGAAAAACAAACATAAAGACAACCATACATGAAATAATCAATGAGTATTAGAAGCCATTTTAAAATCTTGTCACTGTATTCTAGGGGGATTTTAAAATCCTTGTGAAAATTTCAACTGCCTCAGCTGTCCCTCTGCATTTGAAATTTTACTCAAAATTTGAAACCTCCCTAGAATACAGCGACTGATTTGAAACATTACTTCTAGGTCAATAGACCTCTTTAGCTTCGTTCTTTGTTTACCCATTTCAGACCACATGATGTCACTCTTGGGAGTTAATTCTTTCATATGTTAATATTTTAACATGTTCATCATAAAAGAACAATTCTCAAGAGAATGTCATGTGGTCTGAAATGGGCAATTTGCATACAAAGCTAAAAGAGGTCTATTTTGAAGAGAACATTCCCAAAATCAAAATCAAAATAAATAAAAGTAAAAATTCTCGCCTCATCTTGACATCCAAAGATCACTTTACTGCAACATAACAACATGAGATTAATTCTGTTCACTTTTATTCTCACAATGACAATCTTATCAATAATTTTTAATATTTTTTACAAAATATTACAATCATGATTTAAAATCCCTTAAAACAATACACAGGAGCCGTCCCAGATTGTTTTAATTGCCACTTTTAACTTTTAAAAGATAAATCTCCATGTCTCAATAATATATATTCACCTTATTTCTATAAAACATCTTATTTAGAAATTGGTTACAAAAGTAAGAGTTAAATACCAAGAATGAGGCAATAAGCTATATCCAACCCTTGAGCCTTAGGCTTACTGCCGATGTTCGTGGCATTTAAGTAATTTATATATCAATATTGAGAAGGTTTTCTGTTTTATTAGTTAAGCTTATTTATCTTTACTTTGATAGTTCGTTTAAAGCAATTTGATATTCAAGGGATCTTATGAATTGAATGGAATAGCTTTTATAGATTTGAGGTCAATATCAAGTTATTAACCTGGTTAATAGCGATTTATTGACCTTGCATTTATAATGCCCTGTGCTTTAATCTTGTCTATTGTTTAGAGGGTTTACAACAAAAATAAAGCCTTATAAATAACAAAGAAAACCGTGTCAATTGATAACTAAATCACATTTAGTTTAGTGTAAGTATTTATGAACCCAAAATAAATAATTGTTTTATCACAGTGAACAGAACAATGATTAGTCTTGAGTGATTTTACTTGAACTGCAAAAAAGAGTGATTTTTTTCTCAAACCATGAAGCACAAGTTAATAGTCAAATGAAAGAATTTATAAAACAATGGTGATCACTAATTATATTGTTTTCTTTCATTTCATTAAAATTTGCACACTAGTTACAAACTAAGAATGATTTTGTATGATTGGTAAATGCCACAAATTTACAGCTGTGCTGTAGCTGTAAACTGTACTTTACCATAACTTTAACTGTGTGTTGTGAATAGCCCACTTTCGATATATGGTTGAGTGATCGCACACAATAAGATCTGAGTCAAGGCTCCGGGGAAACAAAAGAGTAATTACGATTATTTCGATGTTATTTGCTTGGTAAATGATTAGATTGAATATGTTTTTTGTTTCTTGAGCATGTTATTTTGCTTGAAGAAACATAACATACCCGATCTTACGATTATTTCATTGTTATTCCCTGGAGCCTTGATTCGGTTCTTATTGTGTGTAATCACTCAACCATATATCGAAAGTGGGCTATTGACAATTCACACAAAAACATTGGAATTAAGCCAATTCAGTGTTGTTATGGCACACTGCCTCATAATGTTCAGTAGTACTCGTATTCATGAGTACGTTTCCCACTCATACCAAAACTGCTTGAATACTCATTTCACAAGTAAATCAACACAGCTTGTAAATTTAGTTGTGAAAAAGTAAAATGAAAGTTAGAATTTAAACGTTCTTAAACATGACTACTGTTGTTAAACATTAATTGCCCATTTTTGATAATTTCCAATGAGTAATCACAATCAATCAGATCTGGATTGAGGCTCTGAGGAAACAAAAGAACAATTACAGACTGTATAATGGTCATTTCAGTTTCCCCTGAGCCTTGATTCACATCTCATTGTGTGTGATCACTAAACCTTTTTTATTATCATTATCTTTTTTAATTACATCTTGTACATACATCTACATACATTTACATCTAACTACTTACATCTTCATACTGATTTACATTTACTTAATAAATATTAACAAACAAAAGCGTGTTTCTTTTTTCTTGAACCTATATCAAAAGTGGGCTATTTCCTGTACATGTACTGTCACTCACATTCTAATCAAAATGAAAAATGGTACATCTAAATAGTTTTCCTGTGGTTGCGAAGGGTCATGTAATGTACAGCAAACGAAAAGGTATCAAATTGACTATATAATATTTGACGTAGAAAATCAACCTTTACTCAGAGAATTTTTTTAGTTTTATCAACAAAATATTATTTAAAATGTGAATTATTATTTGTTGCTTTTCTTAATTATAAATCAATTTTAATCACAATGACCTAAGTACTATTATTTCTCCTTATGGAGGTATTTGCAGTTTATCACTATTTGAGATCAGTAATACAAAAAAGAAAGAGTTGGCATGAAAATTGCAAAGCCTAAAAAGAAAGCCAATGTCAGCATTCAGTGGCTAACAGTGCTGATTCAAATTACTGATTCCAATTTTAATGAATTATTCATCTTAATTCAAAAATTAAGTCATTTCACCAATTACAATATGTCTTTTTTAAATGACAATCTTATCTAAACAATCTAAATTTGTTCAAAGGTTAGTTTTTATCTAGACTAATTAGTCTAGAAAACAGGTACAGGTAAGTACTAAGATAGAAGGTATCACAATCCTTATTATTAAAACTGTCAATTCAGCAACATTAAACTACATACAGTGTAAGGCACAGCTCTATAGTTTGCCCTTGCACCATGAGCATACATGCCCATAAAGCTAAGGAAAGACTTGGGTGGAAATCCCTGTGCTGAAGTGCAGCCTAGCCACCCTCCTCTCCCTCAGTGCACATCATATTATAACTAAACTTGAGGTTTGACTTTGGGTAAGAACTATTTGATTGCCCTTTAATGTGACATTTATTCACAGCTTGTTAAGGACTGACCTGACCTTTATATAACACCTATTTCAATGACTGAATTATCAGCCTCACATCATGTATGTACAAATCATATGTACCTTTAATTACATCCAGAAGCAGATATCCACAGAGTAGCTTTCTCAAATAGACCTCTTTAGCTTCGTTGTTTGTTTACCCATTTCAGACCACATGATGTCACTCTTGGAGTTGATTCTTTTGTATGCTAATATTTTAACATGTTCATCATAAAAGAAAAAATCCCAAGAAAATGTCATGTGGTCTTAAATGGGCAATTTGCATATGAAGCTAAAGAGGTCTATTGTGCCCAAAAGGTGCAGAATAAAAACACCTACTAGTTATAGATACTACTAATACTGACTTTCATATACATGTCATAGCATTGGGCATCTTTGTCCACTAGATCCTTCAGACACACTTGACCAATGTTCACCTATGTATATACTGTAATTATACATGTACATCCAGGCACCCCTTAATTTTCCATGCCGAGGCTTTGTTTAGTGTTTTTATCAGATGATACCACACCTATTAACACAGTAATATCATCTGGTTTACCTCCACTTATCTGGAGCCCTTGGAACTTTGCTTGCTTTGCAAATGGTGAGTCATAACTTGGATCAAAAGCAAGACATTGAGCTTTCATAGCAAGAGTGTCTGCTAGAGTCTGGATGCTTTGTTCCTCAAAGTTCTGTCAAGAAAGATTAATAGAAAATTAGTTTGTCTAGCTTTCTGTGACTTGTTTTACTGTTTTTTTATTAAGAATTTTGCCAACTTGTAATAATTCAAGGTACTGTTTAAGTGGCATAATTGGATATTTTAAGAACTGGTAAACATTGATAGAGGTGGATAGGTCTTTGATTTTACGCAAATTCACAAATTCAGGGCCAAAAACCAAGATGTACAATTTGTTGTACATTTTATGTACTAGGAAATCAATCAGCTGTAGACATTTGGGATGTATCTAGCTTTAATTTGCAGTGTACCCTTTTTAAGCATAACAATTTCCCTATGAATATACTCACCTCAAGCTCAGATACTTCTTGAAGGATCTGCTCTTTTGTTAAATTGTCAAATAAACCATCTGTAGCCATTATGATCAGATCATCTACTTCTACATCAAATGATGTGCTTTCTGCTACATCCAAACTAGAAATAAAACAAACCAGTTCTCGCTGTCATTGCATGGAAAATGGCATTAAAATTCT
Source organism: Heteractis magnifica (assembly GCA_011763375.2). NCBI lineage: Eukaryota > Metazoa > Cnidaria > Anthozoa > Actiniaria > Stichodactylidae > Heteractis > Heteractis magnifica. Next base: position 9,947 of record JAADYU020061682.1, read on the forward strand.
AAAATAAGCCATCTAAGGGATCTCTTAGGGGGTTCCAAATAGGAGGAGGGTCATCATTTCTTATTGGCTTCAAACCGGAGTATCCAAAATTTTGCAAGTGTTTTGGGAGTGGGCACTCATTTTTTGGTGTCCATCAAGGGGAGAGGCCTCATTATTTTTTGCATCTTGTATGGGGAGGGTCAGAAAAATCATCATAGTAAAAATGAAATGCAGCACTTGCCCTCCCCCCAACTAAATAATGATAAGTTCCTAATAATACTCTTTCAACAACTGATGATGTAGCATTTTAATCACAGCACAATAACAATGGTGGAGAATATACAAAGTATTCAAACAAAGACCTCTAGGAAATAAGACCTTCAGAAGAAGAAGACAGTAAAGAATGGTTCTGTCATGTAAATACCTTAAGGCCCATGCAAACACACCCAGCATTATGGGCATCATGCCCAACAATGTTGGGCTCACAAATGTAAAATACACATTGTATCCATGGAAACTGCATACAGACAAGCATATGTCCCTACACTGTTGGGCCTTGTTGGGTGCATTTGAACACAAACACCAACAATGAACCAACAACTGCCAACAATGTTGGATGCTGTTGGGCTCATTTGTATGGGTCTTTAACTGGTCTTGGTAAAGCAGATCTATGAGACAGCCAATGGTAGATTAGTGTAAGAGCTCAAGATATCTCTTATATGGGCTACCTGTGGTAAACTGCAAGCACCTTGAAATGAAAAGACCACTGACAAAAAAAATGAAAACTAAGTACAAATTTGACAAAGATTACCTGTCTTGAATTACTCTACCATCCTGTCCAGGTGGAGGTATGGCTAATTGGTAAGGAGTATTGAAGTAATGTTGTTGGTCTGATGACTGATGTACTATATTTCCTTTTCTTATAACAAGGAAACCAGAGTCACCTAAATTCATAGAATGTAGAGTCTTGCTTGCCTTATCTAGTACAACAATGCATGCAGTACTACTTCCTGTCCAAAAAAAAAAATTAATCAGTTATCATTATAAACATTAACATATGTTTTCATCATCATCTTGCTTGTAAAAATTGACATGAAAATATGAAAATAGATACTACCATTTTTTTAATAACAACATAATTTTCGATAGTTATGTTGCAGCTATCACATATTGCAAAATTTAACATGAAGCATTTTATTCTTAAAACATTGCTGAGCATTTTAACTTTCTGCAACTATTGTTTGTTGTGAGACAGTTTTCCCACTGTCATTGTGATTCATGAAGCAGGCCACAATTTTTCTCTCATGTTGGCAATGCAATAAAAAATCTATAATGTATTGGCCATGTAAGAAAAAACTGCAATGTGGACAGCTATTATCAAACTCATTAAAAATTCTTATAATACTCATGGATAATTAATGAGGCAAAGACAATAGAAAATCATAAGCATGGAGGAGCTTGTATATCTCAAACAGTATCATCATGATTTGCATAAACTTTAAAGCTGATTTTCTCAGCCAAATTCACATGTATATTCAAAATTTTAGTCCAACACTATCTAGCTAACCTAGACGTATCATAAGCAATATACAATATGCATGGCAGTGCTGTATCTGATCTACAATCTCTCGCCTACGGCTTGAGTTTGTATATCAGATATAGCATTGCCACTCATATTGCATATATTACATAACTATTTTGCTTCATCAGCCTTATAATATCATTATAAGGCTGATGAAGCAAAATAGTTATGAATTTAAACACAGCCTACAAACATTTACTAAATCATTAAAAATTTATTAGAAAACACAATATAGAATTTACTAAAAATATAAGTAATGTAGATCTTTATATCAGATAAAGAATTGCATAAATTTTAAGCCAAAAATAATCTAGCATGAGAATTCTGGTCAAATATGATGTTTTATAACTAGACTTTTGATACATAATATTAAAAAATTGAGGGCATATTGTATCAGGTCTAAAGATCCTCGCCTTTGGCTTCAATCTTTATACATTGATATAACATGTCCTCTTGTCCTTTATACATCATCTAAAACTTCAAAGAAAAAATATAAATAAAAATTGACAGAATGACAAAACAGTGACCATAGCTCCTAATTTATAATTAACACAAGATAAAATATGTAAATGCACATGTGCAGTAATTACCAAAAACTGCATCTTTTAGTTCTGTCAATTCTTGGAAAGCATTCTTGATAATATCTATTGGTGATTGTGACTGCAGACCACCTTCTAATACAAATCTTTTGCATCCTTCCATCAATGAACTGGCAAACTTAGAAGAATCAATGCCATATTGTCGCCAGCCACCTACTCCATCAGCAACCCCTAAATTAAAAGGAATGGAATCTTTAACATTACAAATCTAATTAGGCAAAGTATGTCAACAATATAAGAAAACATGGCTGCTGAAGTTTTTCTGTTTCTCCTAACCAGCTTTCATTAGATCAGAAGCAAGCTGTGGATATTCAGGGATTCACCTGTGGAATATGCTATTCATCTTTCCTCACTTTTCCTAGCATTATGTATTGAGATCTATGAAAAAGAACCTTTACTTCTTTGGTGTCTATATACACTCTCTTCAACAACAATGCTATATTACAAGAAACATTTTTTGTGACAATTTGTACAAATGGCAGACAATGGTATAGCACATCTCTAACTGAATTCAGTAGCGAGTCTTGTCATACAAAATGTATTGGTCTTCATTACTATATCATGATTATCAAACAGATAGATTTAAGGAATTATTGGATGGGGTTGAGCATTATCATAAATTGTCAAGATTGAAAGTCTGTGTTATCTGCCAAAGTCATAGGCTAAGGTGGATAACACAGACTCAAGATCTTGATAATTTAGGATATCATGTGAAAACAGAGTACAAAAATATAGACCTTATGCAATAATGCCCACCGCTAATTTGCATAAACCAAAAGCTTAATGAATTGGAAAAATACAAAGAAAGACCATCAGTGAATTTTAGTAAATGTGCACAGTTTTAAAGAATAATAATAAATCATTGCAGAGTTATAAGCATTTAAAATGTGTCAAAAACATGAAAACAAGGTTAGTCAGTCCTTGGCTGTGTTTCACATACAAATCCTTCTAATTTTAAATTGCTGTAACCTCCCAGGTATTTATGCTAGAACACTCAAATTTTGCTTATTTACTAATCATAGCAAGCTCTTTCGAATGCTGGCAGATATGACTTTAGCAGCTGAGCAGAAAGTGGCATTCCTTACTGATGTCTTTTTGCATACGGTTTATTATACATTTTGAAAATGTAGAATCTTTAATGTTTAGGAATCTATTTTTTAAGCAATGATGTGTCCAACACTTTGACTTTGAACTCAACATGATAAATCCCATATCTGCACATATTTCTGCATATATCATGAATTAGCTACTAATAGGCTCTCAGCCAATCAAAATTGAGATAAAAGTAAAATGCATAATAATGCATCTTATATTACGAAGGAGTTCTTCTTTCTTTGGTGGTCTTGTTTTGACAACAATACTGTTGCATTATAAAAAGTATTTCTTTCCACAATTTTTGAATGTACAATGGTAGAGCACATCTCTAAATTCAGTTATGAGACTTGTAATATTGGTCGTTATCTTTATTACCACTATTAGGTCCTAATCATTGATATGTTTAGAACAGATTTCAACAGCTCTCAAACCACTTTTAATTCCAAGAAATGTAATGCTGTGCATCTTATCAATCAATTTTGTTTACTTTAAAGTGAAAACCATTTGCCAAACACAGTGCAAAACCCTTCCAGTTCATCCAATTATCTGATCAATCATCTGATTGTTCTGACCATACTTCTCAGCAGATATAACATGATTAGGAACAGAGTGGGCTTTTTATTGAGAATAACAACAAAATCTTGATGACAAATTCATATGAAAACAATACATGTGAAACTAAACAATATTATTACCAATATACGCAGCCAAACAGAAAACTGCCCTCTTGGAAACATGCACTCAGCGGGCCGCAAATGACTCAAGCGGGCTGATAATGGCATTATCAGCCCTACTGCTGGTTGGTTTTTGGTTCATCATCCAATGGATTTTAGCCACCTATAGTTTGGCCTTGTTTATTGATAATAATGATAATAAAACGACTTTTGTCGGGAATATTGTTTATTTGCGCCCTTGTAGTGTCATTTGTGTCCCTCACTGCAAATGACACTATGCAGGCTCAAATAAACAACATTCCAGACAAAAGTCATTTTATTGTCCTATTAATATCCTGCAAGTACAAAGGAACTTAACCATGCAAGCACAAAACAGTTTGTTGTTTTGGCTTGCACAAAATATGAGCAGCCTTCACCTTGGAAAAGGGGTAAAAAACTATATTATTCATGGTACGCTGCACACTAATTATCAACCAATCTGACTGGTGATGGTAAGTGAACCTGATCATGAAAGAAACAAAGAAACAGCTCATAAAACACCAATATCAACAAATTATTAGTGTGTGTCCACTTGGCGTTAAGTTATTTTAGAATTGCACTACACCTTGAGCAAATACATAAGACAGATGCTTAATAAACGAAGCGAATGGCCCTGTGCAATTTTAGTTCACGAGGAAGATGCAATGAAACACAGACTTGTGACATTAAACAGTTCACAAGGTCGAGCTACATTCGTCACTACATGTAACCACTACACGTAATTACATCGCTACTTAAGATTACTTGGAAAACAAGCCCTTAGTTCTTAATTCACGACGCAAATGTCATCAATTGATCACGAAAATATCTTTAATACGCAGTAAAAATACGTTACATAATCAAGAGTATCTAGAAGTAAAACTAAAACCACAAGGTTGCATCACGAGACCGTAATGAGTATAAAATATACACTTTTCGCTTGGGTATTTTCAGTGGAACTTGGTATACCTACCCATAACGTTGTTGTTTTGGTTCTCAGTGATAAAATAAGCATCGTCTCCAAACACAAATCTTCTTCTTGGAGAGTTGAATTCCTTAGAAAAACCACAACAAACAGAAATAAGACGAACTCGAGATGTGACTGCTTCTCGTCCGAGGAGATGGCTGACGGCCTGACGAGCTTGGCTGCAAAAAAACCGCCCGTAAACTACACATGTCTGCATAGCCATTGTAAAGGGGTACTAAACTGCGTAGTTACATTGGATTTAAAGGTTGGAAGTGGTGTTAAAGTGGTCAAATTTAGCCGTGACTTTGGAGTTGCATTTTCAGAAAAACAAGAAAACTGAAGATCATGAATAATAATGCTATCCCAGAATGCACCGCGCCCTGCACACAGGAAGCCCAACTAGTCAATAGTGAAAGAATTGAGAGAACTAGAAATATGAAACGAAATCGAACTCTCTCAAGACATGAAAATTTGGATTTTAGAGTGCATCCTCTTTGAGTAAGCGGAGTTATCCAGAAAGTAAGGCTTATTTTTACGACTCAATTCTGTAATGCCATGATTTAATGAGGGGACATTTCAGTGATCAAAGTGATTTTCACATTAAATGCATGTTGATCAAAACTAAGTTTTTTGGACAGCTGATTTTTTTGGGCATTGATGTGTACATTAATGTTAAGCCCGAGGGGGGTCGGGCATATGCGGGACATTTGTTTGCTCTTAGCGTCCCTGCCCTGGGAATTTTATCCACTGGCTTGTCCTTGGGCTGGTACAGCATTTTAACATATCTTTACTTTTATTCCTGGGATGGTAGCCTGCCCATGAGATGGGGAAATTTGACTCATTCTTCTTTTCCCAGGGTAGGGAATTTGAACAGAAATTATTGAAAAATACAATTGCCCCACATATGCCCAACCCCCCCCCCCCCCCCCCCCCCCCCCCCCCCCCCCCCCCCCCCCCCCCCCCCCCCCCCCCCCCCCCCCCCACCCCAA
>JAADYU020061904.1:0-13619 GCA_011763375.2 Heteractis magnifica
TTTCAGGTCCAGAAAGACACTGAATCATTTTTACGTCGTATCCGTCTTCGCGCCTTCTTTGCCGATAATCCTGACGATCCATAAACCATTAGATTTACTCCCTTATTAATAATTAAAGAACAATTAGCCCTGGCATGGTCAGGAATCCCTAAAGACAACACCCTATAGTCTGAGGCCTTCCCGAAAAATTCTCGCGAAAGATAAAAACGATCGAGCCGTGCCCCCCCCTACTGACCCACCCACGTAAAAAGAGCCTTAGTACCATCAAAACACGTCCCAATATCTACAAGATTACCATCTTCCACAAAATTACTCAGTTCAACACTACCACCTCTATTCCCACCAGACGAACACAGTAGTATCACAATCACGAAGAACACAGTTGAAATCACCTCCAAGAAGCCACACAGTACCAGGAAACACACAAGTATATAAGCTACGAAAAAAAGATCGACGTTCAGTAATCCCTGAGGGCGCATAAATACACATCCACGTATCCATTATGCTCAACTAACAAACTAATAACCCTCCCATCCGTATCACGCCTAGTGGATCGTGGTGTAGACTGCCAAGCAGGAGAGTCATCAGAGGCCACTTCTCCTGTTAAGGAGGGCGACTCAAAACCATTTTCACGAGTAGTTTGATTTTCCCTATCGTTGCAATCAGCGTTCTGCACAGAAACAACATTATCCTGTTCATTCGCTTCGTTATCCATGATATCAGATGCTAAGACAGCATCAGCCCAGGTGGAAACACAATTAGCAGCTAGATGATCCAATCCGCCACAATCCTCCACTAGATGATCAAGCGATCTGCACCTACGACATGAAGCTGGCTGTGCACAATCACGAGCCAAGTGGCCAACCTGTCGGCAACGAAAACATGTGGGCGATTGTACTCGATAATGTATCTGCGAACGGAAACCTCCAATTTCCACAAAAGTTGGAATAGGAGTAAAAACGTCCATCTCGACAATTCTTGTACCATTACTAATATGTGACTCAGGGAACCGTTCATGACGGATCCGATGAATGTCCCCGTATTTCCGCAAGACAGCCAAGATCGAAGGATCTGACACCTCATATGGCAGGTAACAGACACAAACGTATGGGAGGGTCAAGATCCTGTATTTTCCTAGAGGCGCCATTAACAGCTATAGATTTGTTAACATAAGTTAAGTTGTATTAATAAATAATATAAATGATATAATTAAAGGCGTAGGCTTTTTGAAATACTTAGCCACTCGTTAATATCTTTTTTGATGTACATGTCCTTATCCCTATCGGATTTCCATCTACCGTGCAACTTTAACAATCGTTCTTTGTTTGTAATGTCTTTAAAGTTTTTAACAATAGAAGTAGCTCCACCAGAGCGAAACCTAGGCCGCGAATACAACTTCGGATTATAACCTAATTTGTGAGACATTCTTTGAAAAGTTCTCTGAACCGGGAATACGAGACTGGTCTTTTCCCTAAAACGTACATTCCAGTCGCTTTCAAAAATGAAACAGTCCTAAATATGAAATCACTACTTCCGTTTAATTTAATTTCTGCTAGATTAAGATATCTCTGGAGTAAACGTCCAGGGCATGAGACTGTGTGCGACTTAGAAATAAACACCTTGACTTTCTCTAAACACACCCGTCTTGCTGGTTGGTACGTGAATGACCAGGTAATCCGTGAATATCTTTGCATCGCAAATTCTGATGCTTAGCAGCTCCTTGGAACGAAAGAGACCTGCGAAACACAAAGTACACATGGTGGCAAGACGCAAATCTTAAAGGTTAGCGGTTTCCCGGCAGTAACGATCAATAATATATTTTATCAAATCAATAGAAACTGTCTCTTTTTTAACCACTGGATCACTCCTATGCTTTTTTTCAACCTGCACCAAGTTCATGCACAAACTGCTATCCAGGGGTTTCTTCTCCAACGGTAGAACCCCATGCACCCATTTCAAGGCTGCGTGCGCCATACGAACTGCACAGACTAGTCTTTTTTCTAGTAATTGGGACAAATACAACGACAGATCGACGATAGAAGCGGGTAATCTAGACTTTAAGCCTCTAGCGCGTTGAAATTGGAGAAATAGAACGATTTCTTTAATATACTTCTTTATGGTAGAATCTGCTCTAGAGCGGAAACAATCCGTTATTAACTTCCTGACAGTGAAATAGAACAATAATTTGTTTGTTTAACGGTTTGTTCCAGCCGGTTTCAAACCGTATTAACCTACACCGATCGATCTAAACGGAATGCGAGTAATCTAACTTAAATCAGTGAGTGTATAAAAAACTTTTAATTCTAAGATTACGAAAATAAACTGCAAATTGCCTTGTTTAAAACCACGCATAGTTTAGCGATAGATTGCTTGGTAAAAAGCACCCACTAAAATAAAAGTTTTGACTCACCCTCCATCATAATCTTCGACTCTATCCACGCGTGCGAGGAATTGTTTGATATGACAGCACTACATGGGCTTCGCTTCCTGGCCTCTTGATTCATTGGCGGAAGGATTATGATAATCATAAATTCAATGCCAAATAACATTTTATGATTATCGTAAATCTTACCTCGGGATCGTGCTGCGATATCACATCTTTCTCCGTTTTTGTAGTTCGAAGGAAGAAGGCCGATATGGATCACGTAATATTGACCTCGATGCCATGTCATGATTTTGTTGGCCCCTTTGATTTTTGCGCGGGAATTTTGATGCTATTTTCGATTTCGCTCGGAATTTAAAGCAGATTCAACCATGAGTAGTAATGGGAAGTGTTTATTTTGTTGGTTCGTTACTTTGTATTTTTTTTAGCTTGTTAACCCACTATAATGCTTCAAGACATGCGGAAAGCAATCAGTTGAGAACCAATTTACAGTGTGGAATTGATGGTTTTTCGAAGAGCTTCACCAAGGCAATTCATTTGCAAAATATGTGCGTTCAGTACACAGAAATCATGTTTACTGCAGTGCCAAATGCGATCAGCATGGTATTCATTCAGGTACCCAATTTTCTCTACAATAAAATAGCCTATACTTATAATTCCTCTATAAATAGGGAATATACTATCTCCTATGCCAAATGTGGGTTAGGGTTTTTTTGGGGGGGGAGGGGTGAGGTGGAGGTAAGTTGCTTGGGGCTGAGGTGGGAGGGAAAGGAGGGAATTATGGTTGTTAAAAAATTACAAGGAAGTATGCATAAAAGGTAATATTTATAAGGGATGGGGAAAAAAAGAATTGTTGATGTGGAGGATACATTCTATTATGTTCCACTGTTGGAAACACTACAAGAACAGCTTCAATCCTCTATCCTGCTGGACATTATCTTAGCTGGGCCAGTGTACTCAGGAAAAGAGAATGTTTTGAAAGACTTTTGTGATGGTACATTTATGCAAAATCACCTTTTGTTTGGGGTTGATGATCAATCAATCAAAATAATTCTTTATTATGATGAGGTAAATGTTTGCAACCCACTCTCTAATAAAATGCACAAGATCAGTGCATTGTATTAAAATATTTTTTATCAAGATTTTTGAGCCCTTGGTGGAGGAACTAAGAAAGCTTGGTGATGAATCTGGATTTCCCTTTCAAATTTATCAAGGAACTCTGCTTACTTAAATGTGATTGCCTTGTCCACCATTCTTTCCAGTGGCAAAGCTTTTTTACTCGGGCTTCCATGGCCGGAAAGCCCGAGTCTTCAAATGCAAGCTGTTCTTTTTCTTTCTTTTGGTCGCTAAAAGGGGGTCATGGTTCCAGGCATTCCTAGCCCAGCCTTCGAAAACTGGGTTCAAGAAATGCGAAGGCATTGTGTTCACTGACTGGTCGATTGCAAAGAAGGAAATTCTGTGTTTCACTTACAAACGCACACGCCTGTCGTGGTAGATGCACATTAAAAGATGTAGAGCGTTTTCGGAATGGGTCCATCCACGAAGACTTTAGCTTGAAATTTAGCCAAACTAGCAAAGCTTTTACTAGTTCACACAAGATAGCAAATGAGTCACTTATGGGTCAAAATTACGACAACACTGACAAAACTGTGACTTCTAACTTATCAACAAACTATGATGGTAATGTGAACCTCTCAGATGTCAAACAAACCAAGAATCTTCATGAGGAGAACTTCGAAGTTTCGAACAACAACATGCAGATTGCCATATTGGATGAAGACAAACAAACTCGACAAACCAATTTGAATAGTAAATATACGAGCTATCTTATTCAATGTTCGTACTACTGGTGGTAAGAATGCTTAAGTCATAATTATTCTGCTGAAATATATCATGTAAATGCATAAAGCACTTGGCACTCCTTGATGGTTGAGCTTGTTTAAACGAAAAATCATTGTAAATAACATTAAAAATTACGATGAAAGCAGATGAGGTAGCCCTTCGGTGCCAGTCTACAATAAGTCGACAAACAAATGAACGAAGGCGGAAATACTCAGAATGTGTTACGAAAAATCATCGGATAATCGTCAAATAGTCATTCCTTTTTTGTCAGCGGTTTTTTTAGGGTTCAACGAAGCGCGAGCGTGGAATTTCCGCAGCTTTGTTTTTAAAATCATTCGAAAACTGGGTACAAACTGTGATATCTATCGGCTTTTTAAATATTTTTATCCCTCTATATATTGTTGAAAATTCCTTCAAACTATATGTGATGAATGGAGTTTGAAACCTTCTCCAGTGCACTCCCACGACTGGTTGATCTGTACATCCTGATCCTAGTGGAGAAATCAAAGAACAAGATAAAACCGTGATTAATACAATGCTCAGTGTGCCTTTTTAGAAAATATGTCAACTACTAAAAACGTCTACTAACCTGCTTGGATCAAGATTCGCAGTCGCGGGAATATTTGACTTGATAATGTCAAACATTTGCTGGCGTGTTAAGTTTGGGTATATGGTTATATCCCTAACCCTACCACTAGCTGCAAGCTTATCATACGCACCTTTGCTGGGCATGCAACTGACTCTGTTTATTAAAAAAAATAAATGTCTTCTTGACAGCCCTTCCCATTACGACAGGGGGTTGAGGGCTTTCGTTTTCTATCATTCATCATCCATCATAAATAATTCACGTTCGATCAGTCATCCTTATCATACATCATTGACCATAGATCATGCACAATCCATTATTGATCATCTATCATACATCATTAACCATAGATCATGCACAATCCATTATTGATCATCTAACATCCATCATCCCCTATTATCCATTATTAATCAATCATCAATCATTCGTCATGTATGTTTTTTCTAGCTGACAAAGAATAAAAGAAAACAATTGGTTAAGTCTACTACTAGCTATTATGCGTACTATTTTATCATGGATTAAAATAATCACTCTTAAACAAACTATTTGGTAGTTAAGAACAAGAAGAATCTTATGTTGAGGTACAGAGTGGTGGTAACCTGTGAAATAGCTATAACTAATTAGCACTAAATGGCTATACATTTATTGATGGGTTAAGTGCCATCACTTTAATAGAGCAGTTTTCATTAACTCGTGAAATACATTTTAGCGTATTGCGCTTTATTACACTTCGGTTCTTTTGTTTTTCATTGTCGGTCTATCCGACTATTACACTCTAATTAGTACACTCTGTTTCACGGGTTAATGAAAACCACTCTATATTCGTGAAATAGTTAACTAACTAATTAGCACCAAATGGCTATATATTGTTTTAAAGCAGTGTTTGGACATTCTCTCGTGCTCTTAAATAATGTAAGGGCTTATTACCTAATAAATAGTGCTTGAGGCAATACTTGGTTTTGTGTACCAGGAGTGACAACGAAACCTTGATTCTTTTGGATATCTGCTCTGAAAATACTGTGAGTAGTACTTTGATAGTAACATTGTTGAATCATGCAAAGCACTTGACGGAGGTACTTGAGACCTGGTGTTGGGTTCCAGAAGCAGCATTCAAACCTTGGTTTGCTGTAGTCGTTGTAGTTGCAGTGGGCATACTGTCTTTCAGCCTCCAAAACAATGCCAGAACAGTGCCTCTTGGAAGTGATTTCTGATGCAAGGTATCATCATATTCATTTACCTTTAATATATGCATCATTACCCAAACAGCATGTAGGCACAAATCTCTGCTTGAGGAGAAAGAGCAATTACAAGAGATGGTTTCTGCAATTTCTACCAATCATATTTTTCCATAATGGTCAACCTCAAAAATTTTCTTAGTTGAGATTACAGCATGAATTTGCAACTGTCTCATTCTTGTGTGTTTTGCCATTCTCAAGGACCCATTGAATGACTTGCTCCTGGTGTTTCGCTTCCTGAATGCCTTCTTTGCGTTCTTGTGGGCATCGGTGTCTTCAGTGCCAGAATCAGAGGAGCCAGTCAGGTCATCAGGCTGAGACTGCATGGTTACTTTCTTGATGCTCCACACCTAGCCTTCAGGTCCAGGTATCGTTCCCTTAAGAGATAGACCCCTTCTCAATTGTGACGTCCTGTTGACCTCAACTTCATAAGCACACGTATACATGATCTTACCTCTTCAGAACCAAAGAATATTTTTAATTTCATCCTTTGTCTGAAAACAAGCATAAATATAAATTAGATAACAATGAAAAATAGAAATATAATAATTACAGACTCAAAGGGAAGGGGATGGCGAAAAGCACCTAGTGTCTACGACCATAGCACTGGGGAAAAAATGGTTCTGGTTCTGGGTCATCATGTTTTAAAAGAAGAGTGTTCAGGGCTTTCAAATCCAAAGATCACTGAAAATGAATAAGAAACTCCTTGGGAATGGCTTGCATAACATTTGAAAATCTCTTATTACAAAGTGAAAGTTACACAGACAAAAAATAGTAACATGAGATAAGTATTGATATATATCTATTATATATATATATATATATAAATAAATAAATAAATAAATAGATATATCAATTAAATAAATAATAAACACATAGATTTCTTAAATAGAAATGTCATGCTGAGTTTTAAAACATGTACTACCTTTTGAACTCCTTATTGCAAGGAGTGAGAAAGAACGATCACTGAACTTTTTTTAGAATATGTAGATGGATAATTTAGAAGTATTGCCATTGTTGCATCTTAGATTATAGGAAGAAGAACACCAATATCAACATCTTCACAACAAAACAAAGGATCATAAATATCACCAATAATATTTAACTTATCACTCTGCTCACTACATTCCACCCCCTCCTGATCCTTTAAATTCCCAATGTAATTCCCCTTGGCATGCGTTCTATTGAGGTTGAAGAAAAACCAAGTTGGCTCTCCCTCCTCAATCCACTCCACACGACTTCTCACTTTCACCCCCTGCCACTCACATAACACTAAGTTTTTTGAAGTCCTTGCAACTCAGAGATCCTCCCTCCCCTAAACACTTTTTCAAACAAATAATCTCTCTGGTCAGAAAATCCGTCTCTGCCCTCTTCCTCCTCCCCTCCCAAAAACTTTACCTTTTACAAAAATAACGTACATCACACTTAAATCGCACCTACCCACTCACAACGTGTTTACCTCCCCAACCTCTCCCGCAACCACAGACTAGAATATTAAAAACAACTAAAAAAGCTTTTATAACCAAAAAATGGCCTAGTCTGTGGAGGCCCTTAGAGTGTTTTGAAGAATGATATAATATTATGTTATAATAATATGTTATTCCTAGAGCGTTTAGGTCATCATCCTTTAGAATGTTCCATATGATGAATAAATATGTTAAAATGATGCATATATATTCACGTGCGGAGTATGGAGGGTTGTAGTAAGATACGTAAAAATACTAAAACATAAATAATATAAAAAGATAGAAAGGTGTTTCTTTCTTTTACTGGCTGCTTTTTTTACTTGTGTGAATAGCGATGGCATTTAAGCTGTGAAATAGATTTTAGTCTAATAGAGGTTAGCAGACACTAATTTTATTGTTTTCGTTTGTGTATATTTCTCTTTAGACTTAAACTATTAGTTGTTTCACGGGTTAATAGCCATCACTCTATTGCATGCATTTGGTGTTCGTACTGTAGGTCAATCGAAGTTTACCAACATGATTGCTCTTGTGATACCTATCCATGACAAAATGAGTTCCTTTAAAAAAATTACATCTCTGTTGAGGCACTAAGAGTAAAGGTTGCAGGCATTGTCATATATTACAGTGGCAGGGCCTAAAAAATCGGTCCATTACCGATTCCGTAGGGAATCGGAAACCACATTATTCAGACAACTATTTACCTTGTCGAAAACGAGTCTTCAGGATTGTGAATACAGTATCTGGAGATTCCAACTTCAACATCGCTTAAAATCCTGAGCAGATACCTTAAGAAAACATGCAAAACGAACTATTACTTTCAAACGGCGGTGGAAATACTCCTTACGTACGCTAGTGGAAAGTCTATCTGAAGAATAACCCTTACCATGTTGACAATGCATTGACACTTCCGGGAAGTAACGATGGATGACCACTCGCTGACTTGGAGCAGAACTTTTCATCTTTTGCCCCTTCCATATCGTTCTCTCCGCTAGGACGGAGGACAGGAAAGCAAGGGAAAAAGTCACATTTATTGCCATTGCTGGTGGGAGAAGTAGAAGTGGAAAGTGCAGCATCACTTGTTTCTGGAAATGCTGCCTCGCATTTCCTCCAAAGTTCAGGGAGAGGTGATTTTAACTCATCCGGCAAGGATTTATTAGGAGCGTTCAGACCATTGATGATCCTAAAGAAAAGAGGTACTTCATCATGGAGATTAGTTAAGTCTGGTCTGGATTTTATGTTGTTGTTCATAAGAAGCTGAATCAAATGCTTCATCTCCATTAAACATGGTATCAAAGCAAAGCATTATTGGACAAAACCCGCTACCCTCACTCTTTGTTTTTAAAACCTTGTCTCGCATGCTTTTTCGATGAGACAGATAAAATCTTACTGTGTTTGATAGTTTTGGACTATTCAAAATACATCGGATTTAAACTTTCAATTAGAGAAAAGGGCTTGAGCATAGGGTCGGCCTGAATCTCCGGAAGAAGTCACAGTCACACCCGGAAAAAGTCAAATATTTCCGGAAAAAGTCACATTCTACCTGAAAAAGTCACATTTTTCCGGAAAAAGTCACAGTGGAAATTTACGGAAGCACTATTGCTTTTCGTGACAGACTCTCAGAATGCTAATTCCAATGCCCCGTTTTTTTAGGATAGGAATGACATCTTTGTGGTTGCTGGCGGTTTTGAGTTATTTTTTTTCTAGAGTCACTGTTGCGGTAAGGGCTTGTAGTTTGAAGTGCTCCGCTAAGTGCATAAAAACTCTGTTGGGGAGCACTTAAAACTACGAGTCTTTGCGGTACAGTGTGTCTGGGATTAAAAAAGTTATAGACAATAAGCAGGTTGTTTTCTTCGGGCTCACTCTTTTTTTCTTTTTGCCCATGTATTTTATTTTTATATTTCAATCTAAACAAAAATAACATGCTTTGCAGACTTTACTTGTGCGCCTGGCGCCACAGGGAGCGCACTTTCTCGACGCATCGCTCGTGCCACTCCTTGGTGTTTTTTTCTGCCCACAGGGCTGGCAGATTCTGGATGAAATCATTTCTGATAAGTGACCTCGACGGCATGGATTTTAATCTTAGTAAGTGGCGCAACTTCATCTTGATTCTGAAAGTGTTTTCTGTCGATCACGAACTCCTGCTTGTCCTGGTAAAAGAAATAAAAATTCATTGTAATTATGAAAATAGAGCAACATCTAGAGTTACACTTCTTACATTTTCCTTTCAGGTGCTTCCTGAACTTTTGTAGCCTTCTCCTTTTCTTTAGCATGAACCTTTGGCCGGTTACTGTCCGACGACGTGGTGACGGTACACGAAGGGGTGCTGGGTTGCTTTCTGCAAATTAAAGTTGACATTACATTTGGAAAGCATAGGTAAGGAACATTCGTAAGGAATACTTACTTGGACCTTTTGTCCCTGAGCATTTGAGCTGCTCTCGCCGCCATCACCTTGCGTTGTCGAACATGATAATACCTATCGGCAGTTCTAGAACAACAAAAATAATGCAGTTATGCGTATGATGTGACTTTGCATCATCTAACATAAACGATGAAGCTTACCCCTTTCTATGGCACATGAGCACACTGAGGTCATCTTTCTGTGCCTCCGCCACCGAGTCGTCGCCGTAGACATCCGTGACTATGCCCTTACGAATGTGGGTGGAGGAAATTGTCCGCTTCATGACACCAGTGGCATTTACAAATCTGGACAATTTCCTCCACACATTCGTAAGGACAGGCTGGCCATTGGCGTTCAGAAATAAAAAGTCCTTTGACTTTTCATTGGCAAAGGTGGGTCTTTAGGAAAAGAAAAGAAGAGGATCATTGATTGTCCTAATAAATACAGGTGCAATAACTTTCGTTACCTTATAACATCGACATAGCCTTGAATGGCTCTTACGAGTTCTGGAGTCAAAACCGCAAACGCGGCCCCGTAGACCTGCCCAGTCTTGTGACTCAATATCTGTTACAGCAACAAAATCAAAGAAAAATAAATGATGTGTCGCGTACATAAATGGAAACTATAAAGACTTTCACAAACCTCCATGGTGTACGTATTGCTTTCTTTCTCGTGAACCCTGCGATCAAACTGTTTCATGGTCATGCCAGTAACAAGGCTGGCCCTCCCACCATTATTTATTATCACTTGCGCCATGAGATAATCTGTAAGGGTGTCGGCGTCATCGCGCTGGGGGTCAAACTTAAAGAAAAGCAAGGGATGCTCTGTGAGGAATAGAAGATGATAGAAAAAGAAAATGAAAATAAAACTCGCGAATAGATCTTGACTGAAGTAGAGATCCAGTTTGTTCTGGCACTTGTGGGCCAGGGCAGACTGAAGGACCTGCTCCATTTCTCCCAGGGTGACTAATTCTTCTTCATCCTGCTGCCTCTGCAGGGATCTCTGCAAAGTCCTCTCTCTGTTGCAGGCACTCCGCCACTTGGGCTGCTCCTCCATGAGTTCTTAAGAGTGAAAGTTACCTTTATCAGTGCAAGAACGTGCCAACAACGCAGTGGAATCAAAGACCTACCAGTAAGCGCTCGCCTTGTTTGCTTGTTGAAGCAGAACATGCTCCTCTTGGTGATTATCAGCTTCAAAAATGACTGCAATGAAGTCGAATAATTTTGAAGTGTCGAGGGTTTCCTAACGCCTCGCATCAGCTCTGGATTTCCTATGAGCACCAAAGGTGACAAAGGATTAAGAAGAACAAGTGATAGTATGTTACCAAGAGAAATGACAGCTTCCCGGTGTTGTGAGCATTAGTGATTGCTTGCAATTGCGGCTCAAAGAAATTGGTCCACAAGTCGCGTTCCAAAAAAGCAGAACGGATGTTCATGGGCTCCTGAAAAACATAAAATAACTAAGTTTAAGACTGGATATTGCATCAGTGATAAACTCGTACGATCAGACATACCTTTCCAGCAACAACTTTTGCCGTGATATATACCATTTTGGCCAATTCTTCCGCCGATGCCGGCGTTTTTCTGCCTCCTGCAATGAAAAGTTATAAGAAGACATTACAACTAAGCATTAAATGACTTTGCAAATGATGACATACACCTTTACCTGCTGGTGTCTTCAAGTAGTTTTGGTAATACAAAACCATCTTCCCAAACGTCGTATCTGTGGGAATAGCTGAACCGGACTCCTGAGGGTTATCTGAATCACTAGAGTTGCTTGAACTGGACTCGGACTCTGAGTCTTCAGGCTTTGAATAAGAATGATAGATAGATAGATAGAGATGGTTAGATAGATAAATAAATCGATAACTAGATCAATACACATATACCTCGAAAGCATCAGAATTTGTTTCCTCCTCTAGTTGGTACTTCACTTTATCCTGTTTTCTCGTTTCCATCCCTGATGAAACATGCAAAGTTACCCATGATCACATTGTCTAATATGCATTTGGTCTTTAACAAATGCGTATACCTTTCTTGGGACTGTCTGGCTTCTTATCATGTTCTTCGACTACCAGTAGCTTTCTTAGTCGCCCGTCTTTCTTTTCTCGCTGTTGACTCCTGAGAGATTTGAGCAGTGAGGCATATCTGGAAAGATGTTGATTAAGTTATAGAACTTTTGGTAAAGGTCCATGCACATCCCTTAAAGACACTTACCTTTCTGGATTTTCGTCTTTTATGACTTTGTGCACCTTCGCCCAGTGACTTTGAAATTTTGTTCTGTACACGTTGCATCCCAAGAATGGGCACTTGCGGGTTGGGTTCTTACACTTGGAGCTTTCATTCTGCATTTTAATTTCTTTTAACTGTTGTTCAGACAGATGATGCACGAGGCGAAGGTGTCATCTGAGCCAGGTCATTTCTTTTTTGCCTTTACTGGGGCATTCTTCACTTTCACAAGTTGTATGTCCTCGTCCCTCTTTACCTGATCCACCTCTTCTTCTTCGTCTTTCTCCATGTCCTCCCCTTCTTGTTCCTCTTCCTCCTTGTCCTCTTCATTCTCATCCACTTCCGTATCCTCAACTTCAATCATCATCTCTTTATCATCATCTACTTCAATCATCATCTCTTTATCATCATCAACCTCAGCCCCAAACACTCTGTTCAACACCTCATTCAATATGTCACTAACCATTCCTTTCACTTCTCTTCTCCTCAGCTTTTGGACGTACGGCTCGTATTCGTTTTGTTTGTTGTGTATGACGACCTGCATGTCTGTTTTTATGGAACTCTTCCAATCGCCGACACCTACATTCTTCTTTTGTTGCCTTGAGGACCATTGTCGAAAGGTTTCGTCTGTAAGAGCTTTTTTGTACTCCTGCAGCACTTCCTCAGCGCGCTCCTCTCTTTTTTGCTCACGCAACTTCCGACTGAGAAGCAACTGTGCTTCCTCCTTTTTTTGAATGTATATTTTCTCTCTCTCTTTCTGTGGGTCCAGGCCGAGCATCTCGTAATCTTTGTCTACAAGAAATAGGGTGCTGCTATGATATACCCTTGATATACCCTTGATATACCCTTGTAGTAGTACCGTAGTACTACCTAAGCTAGCAATATCATGTCCTATAAGGGCATATTCACTCACCATCAAGATCAACAAATTCCGTTGATTCCTCTGCGACACATTCCTCCAATTCTTTTGGAAAGAGGAGATAGTCTACCTCATCTGGGAAAAACAATAAACGACAAGTGTGTGGAAAATGTAGAGTAACCATTGACACTTTCAAGAATGTGCTTACCTGTAATAGTCAGTCTTTCAGTAATGGGCACCGACCTCGGACTTTTGATGTCTGCAATGGGCTTTGAAAATCCTTTCTCTCATAAGCCATCCTTGAGTGAGTCATATTGGCGGGAGAGCTTTAGGGAAAACATACAGAATAGACAAATTCCATTGGTATCGAACATATTAAACCATAGGTATTACGCAAGTACTGTACTTACCATTCGCTGTAAAGGCAAGTTTCCAGCCTCTTGCCTGACGAAACGCTGCACGCGTTTCGTGCAGCTGATTCAGATATTGTTGAATTGTAAACATTCTTAATCAAAAAAAAAATGTAAGTATATATGTTAAAAACACACACATACATAAAATACACTATGCGCATGCGCAGTAAACACCCCAAGGACCTTGAACTACTTTTAACCTGTCCCCT
>JAADYU020062015.1:0-15746 GCA_011763375.2 Heteractis magnifica
GAAAAAGGGGCCCCCTCCCCCCCTTTCCTCCCCCCCCCCCCCCCCCCCCCCCCGGCGGTGCGGAAAAGGGGCGAGAAGCGGTTGTACTTTGCTAACCATTGAAATGCCGTAAAATGATCTCGTAATTGCAACGAAATGTTGATGACCTTGAAGAATTTCACATGAACTAATAAACAGTACCTATAAGCAATGCATTCAATTTTGGTTTTAGAGGTACGCTCGCTAAATGATACTGCAATAGTTATCAACATAATAATAGTGGCTAGGTTTTGCCCATAGGTAGCGTCGGTAAAAAGCAGAGGTCGCCGGAGAGGTAGAGTCTAGAAGTAACCATGATAAATAGCTATATTAATGGCCGATATGATTTTTGATTAAAATGTTTTATCTTCTCTTTAGGATACATTCTTCTGCGTGGCTGCTGTCTACGGCTTATTTTATTATTAATAATATTATCCTAATATTGTCTTCTTTCCATGTATTGTATATAATTATCTTGTACGGTAGTTTGTTTTAAATAGCCCATTAAAAAGGTATTAGTATGAAATCAAACGCAACCATGCTTTATTCACAGTACGAACACTAGATATACACACACGGGTGGCTTGCGGGAAACGCCCTCGGGCGAGGATCTGTTAACCGCCGAATTGTTGTAGGTATATTAAATGAATCGCTGTTGTTTTTGTCAATTGAAGACCAAGGACGTCTTTCTTGTTTGCTTGTTTGCCTTCTGTAGATGCTATAATACTCCTTTTTCTCTATTCTATATAATCAAAAATGTTCTTAAGTAGGTTTAGCGGTGCTGTGATTACTTGGTCAATAACCTTTGTGTCCAGCTGCAATGATTAGAACAGCCCAGAAAGTCCGTAATCGATCAGTCAAAGTTCATTTTCAGCAGGCACTGTTTAGGTATTTCAGAAATGAATATGAAGAAATTCTTATTGCTCCACAGTTGCTTTCGGTCGTGCAATCGCAAATCGCCATTCGCCGTTCGACTCGTCAACCTTTTTTGAAATAGCTGTATATCTTGAAAATTAGCTGCCACTCTAATTTACGTATCTTGTTTTAGTCCGACCATACCCCCACCAGAATTAACAATTAAAAATTCACGTGGTATTAATGTGTAGATATTGTTACCTCGGCCATGGAGATAGAACACTGTTCTCAGAGCCCCCACCCCACCCCTCGTTCTTTTTACCTGATTTGAATTGTTCGGTTTGTTTTTCTCTAACAGATCATAGTCGGCAAAAATAGAATGATCGGGTCCATTGATTTGGTGTTTAGACACACACACAATAGGCCTTTCCCAAGATATGGTTGAGTTGGTCCAATACTAGCCAAAGCCTTGATTTCAGTACCATCGTGCACTGAGCTATGTACTAATCTGATACAGTGGACTTCGGGATGATTAAACAATAAAGCAAAGAAGAGTTGTTGATTAAACAATATATAATTTACATAATAACACCAAGAAGAAACTGTTACGGTACTGAAATCGAGGCTTTGGCAAGTACAGGACTCACTCAACCATATCTTGGGAAAGGACTATACGATAACACATGGATCGAGTGTGCTATATTGTATCCTGAATTCGACAAACGTAATTAGAATATCGAATCATTATTCGCTCGTCATCGCCAATAAAATTGCAGTAAACAAGTGCATATTGAGGGCGTGGGAAAAACTCGCGCTACCGTGACTGCCAAATGACTACCATTACGAAGCAAAGAAACAAAAATGCACACCATCCAACCACGATGGCTGAATTAGCTGCCCAAGTGTACGGTACCTTAACGTTTCTCACTCACTGCAGAGTAGGTTTAAGGGACCAGTCATTGTTTATGACCTTGTTGGGGGAGGGGGAGGAGGGGCAGGAGGGTCCAGAGCGGTACTGTACAATCGAACGCTGCTTTTTCATTTCTCCCTTAGTTTAGTTAGATTAGGTTTAGTTCTGTTGTTTGGAATATCAATCTATTGTTTTAAAACCAATCATAAACTCGTTCCGATCCGGTACGGGCTGGCTCGGGATTTAGGAATCTTCCCCCCAAAGCGATGAAGTAATGACCAGTTCCTCATATGACTGGGAAACTCCAAACACTCAAACTTCCAGTACAAGCGCAGTATAACATTCATGGTCCAACAATGAAGCGGCTTCTTACTGGATTTAGTTCATTTGCGGTCGTTCAGTCTGACAAAATTAACACAGTCAAACTAAACTTCTTGATTCAAATTGCGCGTTACGACATGGCGCTGAATCTTAGCGGTACGTGATAACGTTCCCACCCGTACCAAGTCCCTTCTTTCTTGACTGTTTTCTTTCTTACTCTCTTATAATACTCATGAATAATTAATGAGGCCAAAACAATAGAAAATCATAAGCGTGAAGAAGCTTGTATATCTCATACAGAATCGTCCTGATTTGCATAAACATTAAAGCTGATTTTCTCAGCCAAATTCACATGTATGTTAAAACTTTTAGTCAAACACGATCTAGCTAACCTAGACGTATCATAAGCAATATACGATATGCGTGGCCATGCTGTATCTGATCTACAGTCTCGCCTGCGGCTCGAGCTTGTATATCAAATACAGCATGATCACTTATATTGTAAATAGTACTTAATGTCCTCTCCTTCCTTTCGTCCTTTCAGCCATTCCTTTCTTCCTTCTTCCCTCCGTTCGTTATTTTACTTTTTATTTCTTTCCCTTTCTGTCCTTTCGCCTATATTGCTTTAAAGGTCCATACACACTAAAAGTTTTGTTCCGGCAGCAGGCTCCAGGGTCGTTTTGCTCCTACGTGTGTACCAGAGATTCCATGTAAAAAAGGTTGTAGCGGGAACAGAATTCTGCCCCCGGCTCACGCTCCCTGATATTAAACTGGTTAAATATCAGCGAGCATGACCACACAATGCAGTAAGCTCCCGCAGCATGCTCTCTCGTGTGTACTAGTTGTGCAAAATGACCCGGGAGCCTGCTCCTGGAGCAAAAGCCTTAGTGCGTATGGACCTCAATGCTTCTCCGCAATTCGTTCTCTTTCTTTACTACTCAGTCCATGCATTGCGTGATGACAAACCAGTCAATCCAATCTTCCAGCAGGTGCGCATTGACCTTCATCATCCTTTACCTCAACACAGACAAAAACACACTGGAAGTCCAACACTACTCTTGTATGTTTCACCAATTTTCGTAGTTGTACCAAAATGTACGTATAACGAGAAAAAATCTTTCTTTCGTTCTTTCATTCGTTTTGTTTTCGTTTTCTTCTATTTTCAAATGTCATGCTCTATCGCCCTAAGAGAGATAAACACGTCTGGTGCAAGTCTCATCCGACAAGTGCTTTGACCCTCAATTTAGTGGAGTGAGTATTTTATATACTTTAAATAATCGCTGTGTTTAAGATTTGGCGCCAGTAGATGTTGACAACTCTAGTAATCGAATGTTCCTTGTTCCGCAAATCAACGACAAACACTTCAACAGAGCATCGTTACTCCTATCTTTTCTCTACTAACGCTCTAACAATACCCAGTAATTCACATCATATTGTGCAATGTGTCGTGTGATATCGGTACATCTGACCGTTACCCCTACCAGCGGCTAACTCAGTTAACTTTAAAAGTGGTCAGGAACTGGTCAAAAATTAGAGAGAATTGGAGGGAGGGGTCGCAAAGCAGGATACGAGTTTTACAGCCCCCCATCCCGAGACGCGGACACAACTTCTTCAGTTTTTCATTATATTTCACTTGTACAAATTTATTTTCCCCATTTTTATATAATAGAATCGTACTGACCCTCATAGCGAAATGACAAGTCATTTCTTCCTTTGTTGCTGTGGTATTGTCATAAAGATGTCTCGGTTTTTTTGTCACAAGACCTTTTGTAGAGCATAACAAATGACCCCTGATATTAACAATGTTTATTTTATGGAGTGGTCGTATTCTATAGTTTCTTTGTGTAATAACAAGCTGCGTGGCGCCAGATTTCTTGAGCAAGTCGAACCACCGATCACCCCATCAGGAACAGCGAGCCATTACTTGCTTCTAGACAATCAGCTGTTATGTAACTTTTCGTGTGCTGTCGGAGCTGTCACACTAGAAGAATTGATATGAATGCTAATCTTGAACTTTAATGGTAAAGTTACTTTTAAAAATGTTACTTTCTCTTCCCGAGATTCATTTTAGGATAACATGTTGACCTCCTCTCCCATCAAATAGTTTTGGAAAAGGGGTGTAAGTTGGTTTTATTACCGGTTTAAGCATTGAAGGTGGTAGGATTTAGGACATTCCTCAGCCCCTCAGTCACAGAACTATTACCGATCTGAACTGCTTACAAAGGGGTGGGATAGTAACACAACGACCACTTTGAAGCTGTCATCTGTATTTCCGCAATGTACCCACATTAGAATGCACAGTAATTAAATACCATACCCTTATATCTAGTTCTCTTATCTACAATTTAATCTTTTTGTCACATCCTTAGTGTTTGCTTAACGTCTAAGAGATCGTAGTCAGATACGAAGCCACGTAATTAGTCGCGAGGTCTACTGACCAGGGGTTACAAATCCTTCGGGATAACTTAGGGATTATCCCGAAGTTCAGGCTCGCCTTTATCAGTCGGTCCTTCCATGATCCGGCCAAGGGGACGTTTTTTAGATGGCTTTTAATCTACTACAAATGAAAAAAAAATATTGATACTTGGCTTTAGATCCCGCGTTCAAAGAGCTATTGACGTTAACGTTAGGGTTTAGCGGCTACTGTTGAGAGTTTGTCATTCATAGGCGCTAAGGACAAGAGCTATTCTTGGAAGGTTAAGATAGATGATACTGAGGGGGACGAAAACAGCGTCAGGCGATGATCTCATTTCAGAAGAGGAGAGTCCATATCGCGTTATGATTTAAAAACAAGCCTCTAAAGTTGACGTAATCTTGGCCTTTTTCGTGACAAAAGTAAATGATGATTATGATCTTAGAATCATGTAATTGTGTTTCATCAAGCAAATTTTCTCGGAAAAAATTCCGAGCTCCTGGAGGGATTCAAACCCACGACCTTCAAAGAAAATTTGCTTGATGAAACACCATTACATCATTCTAATCATTTACCAAGCGCAATAAACATTTAATGATTATGATCTTTATCGATAACGCTGATTACCTTATCAAACCCCGACAAAATAGATTATAAAATAAGAAGTTAGACTTTGAAATGTTCTATTATCTCTCTCAACTATTTCTTAGTTCCCGTTAGAGTGATTGCAAAAAACCCGTGAAATAGTTAGTAGTCTAATAAAGGTTAGTAGACACTAATTCCATTGTTTTCTTTTGTTGGGATTTGACTATTAGTCAGTGACTATTAGATTTTGTTTCACGGGTTTTTTGCAATCACTCTATCATAATTCCCTTGCATCTTTGTTTTCCATTACTCTTATACCTGTGGTTAGATGTGTAATCGACCGCACCCCTTCAGTCGCCCCTCGCACCTCCCCTGACCGACCCCTGATCGAATTATCCCGTGCCCGACCATGACGTCATCGGTCCAAAGTAAAATACGTTTTGTATTTCACATTCACTACAGTCAGTTCATATCTTTTGGTCAACAAAAAGAATAGAAACAAAAACCAGGACAATGGCGAGATAAGGAGGAGACCGGATATTCCTGATTATAATTTATGTTAATCACAGCTTTAATAGCTTTTGAATATCGTAGAATAATACCCTTTCTCCGGAAAGAACAATTCGGAATCCTTCGATTGTAAGCTGTCGGCGAGGCTTCAGAGTTGCACTACAGATCAATATTCGCTAATCCTTTGGGTAAATCTCGAGATATTTTCTTTGAAAACCCCGTTTTTCTTCGTTCAATTTTACCCCCGCTATTTCAAAATACTCCGTGTGACGTTCAGGTAGGCTTATGGGATTTGCTTCTTGTTTTACAGCTCGAAGTTGTCAAACTTACTACACGGTTCCACCAGGGGGTTGTTATCTCTCATAACACCAGTACAATCTCCCAGCTTTTGAGGGTATTTTCTGCTCTAAAGTCGCCAAATATTGTCCAAGAGCACAGCTAATCCACAACTTAGATAAAAGATGGGGCAACGACGCACAAATCCATTTATTGACAGAGGCGGATCCAGGATTTTTTCCTGAGGGTACATCCACCTGAGATGAGTTGTTAGAGGGTGTACACCCCCCAAAAATTTCATCCCAGGGGGGTGCGCACCCCGTGCACCCCCTAAAAGTCGTCCCTGATTGAAATTCCTAGTTTTTTGTCTGAATTTTAGTCTATCGTAGTTGGCACGCATTACGAATTCGCGCGAAAAATTTTTTGACGATTTGATTCCAAAACAGAAGCGTATTAGTTTCTCTTCCTAAAGCTAAAAGCCATTTCTGAAATCCCTATGTAAAGAAAGCTTTAAGCTACTACACCACACTTAATCATGCCGGAGAACTATTCTTTCTATATAAATAACTAAATCGAAAGGAAACCAATTTTCCACGTTAATGTACAATCTTTCGTCACGAGATGAGATTATCCGGGGTATGAATATCTCATTTCCGGGAAGGCATACGCCTTTGGTGACTAAAGCAAAGTAAGACTAATTACATCAGCAGTGTAAATCATGTCCCATGACCATATCTGCTCAGTTACTGACCCGGAATACACGATATCACTGAAGGAGTTCCTGTAGAAGTCACTCACTTGGGGCGTGAGACTAGAGTGTGAGGATGTCTACTTTGAGGGAATAATAACTCATGAGTATATCAGAAAATTGCTGGGTTCATTCCGAAGTAGTTAAGTATAACTCGGTGAGAGTTTGCTTTATTATTCTTCGGATTTGTGAGCTCTTCATTACCAATAGTGCACCATTATATTTATGACAGTACGTACCTGCAGGGCGGGGTCTCTACTCTTCCCCGGTTACCTGATGATGTAGTCACTTCCTGTAAAGGTTCTTCTTTGCTTCTTGTTTTGTAAAACAATACTTATCGTCACTGGGCAAATAACCAAAAACATCAGGATTTTTGACCAAGTGTTTTTAGCGGTCTTTAGCGCAAAGAAGCACTTGCCGGATTTCTTCGACTAACTTCATTTGCGAGCTTTAGATTTATGTCATTTTGCATATTTTTGTACACAGAACATTTTTTCTAAATTTACAGATTAGCTAGATTACAATACGATTTGAAAAACTTACGCCCAGATTTAGTGTAAAGTTTTGAATAGTTGAAGTCTTCAAGTACTCTTGCCTCTTAAATTCGTACAATTTTAGCTATTTCTGGAGAACTCTGGCTGATGTATTTAGCATTAGAGCTCCATCTCATATGAGTGGATTTAAACATGAATCTTTTAATCTTACCTAAAAGATTAGGATTTCAATAAGATTTGATTCAGATTTGCCGACGGATAAATACTTCAGCTGTGACTTCTAACGCAATAGAGGCTTGTCAAAACTGTTGCTTTAATGTTACAATGCATTTAGTTACGTACGGTGACTCTATTTGTGGTTCTGTCGATCAGGCCAACTGGTAGGTCAATGTCATCCGCCTGTAAATTTAAAGTGATTTGAGACTTAAGACTTCATTTAGTTCGTTTAGCTTAGTGCTTCCATAAAAACCTTGCATTGAATTTCCGAAAACGTCAACAAACTTATCTGAAAGATTCTCAAAGTCATTTTTTAAGGATTGTGTTCAGTTTGTATTGATTCTCGTTTGTTTTTGGTGGACTTTTCTGTTTGCTGCAAAACCACGTCATTACGATCACTACACGAATGCATCAATCTCCATGTTTGACCTTTCTATCAGGTTTCTATGGTTTTTCAAGGTGGAGAGGCATAAAAATTCCGTTCCTACCGCGAACTCAATAAGGTTGAACGGAAACTCTACCCAGAATTAACATCGAGATGTTAGTGGTTCGTGCACCCGACACGTTACGATGGCAGTACACATCAAAGTTTTACTCAATACCATGAACAAATATTAGATGCAATAAGTGCGCGAATCGATGGGATCACAAAGTCATTTCGCCTATTTCTTGATTAACTATTTCCTGTTTATTTCTTCGCATCGGCTTGTTTACTCTTCTCTTCTTTGGCTTTCTGTTTAACTAATACACTGGGAACAGTCTTAGTTAAAAAATTGAATTCTTTTTCAAAAAAGAGAGTGCTTTTTACGTACCGCCCAACTAATTTCGGGAAACCCTAAGTCGTCACGCTAAAACAGTTCGCCATAATCGCCAAGGAATGGTAATAAATGCCATGTGTGATTCTGGCAGTCAGCCAGAAAAACACGATTCCATGAAGACAACGCGCGAGCTGTGTACACAGAGCTATTCTAGAGGTCTCGTCTCAGCGTTGTGCTCTCCAATGTTCGAACACCAATCAACCTCCAAAGGTTCGTCAACTACTGATATTAGTGCAAAGGTGGAACTTGGTGACTGCTCAATCTCGACGGGTTGCAAAAGCGCAACCTAAACTTACACAAAAGATAGCATTGGGTTGACAAGAGAACAATTAAATAAGCCGTTTAAGTCTACAGTGGAAACAAAGCCGTTGGGTATAAAGGTGTGAAAAGCAGGCCCCTATTGTATGGACCAATCAGCAGTTATTTATATCCGATTCCATACGCAATGTGATTGGCTTAAGCCCAGTGAATGATTAAGATGTTGTCACTTATGTTGTTGTGAACGTAACACACGTGCAGGTCTTCCGCGAAGACTGACATTGGCCATTGTCTTGAGTGAGGGTTTTGGCGCGATTCGTACTACCAGGGTTTATAGAGTCATTTTTTACGGGTACTTTTGTGAACACGATACGCGTTCTACAAATGTGATCGAGAAAGAGTTGTAGGGAGCTCTGACAGTGGGATCCATTAATGGAAAAGTTTGCACACGAAGGGAAATGTTGTAGGCTTGGGTTTACTACGCTTAGCGTTACACGTGGTAGATAATTTGAAGAATGGATGGAAACTCTAATGGCTTAAATCGTAAGGACACAAACCAAGACAACGACGATGTCACGTATCGAAGGAAATGTATTTGCGGTGGTTCGGCGAGTAGTCCGATCTTTCTTACCTACATCTCCATCATTTTAAATATCGTGTTTATATGTCTGTTTGTAGTGGTCTTTCTAAGATTTGAAAATGTTAAAACAAGATTATCGAAATTGGAAAACGATGCCGAAGTCTCGAAAGGAGACATTAGAACTCAGCCATCGGTGAATCCACTTGGATTGTTTGGGTCGAATGATGGCAGTTCAGAAGAATCTTTGCGACGTAAAAATTCTTCGCTTACGGACTCAGGTCGGAGGAGAACGAATTCAACTGTACAGCCACCAACTTCTGGACCGATTTCACTCACAACAAGTGAAATATTGAAGGTAATTAAATGATGTGTTCATAAGTTGTAGTAGACGTAGCGTACAAACTATTGAGCAGACGTATTCGCTGCTCTTTTCGAATTAGTTTATGTTCTGTTGACCGTTTTTTGACTCATCGCTTGTAATTTGAGATAGCAGTCATATTGAGCTCGGTGAGTAAAAGTTTTTCCTCCAATATTTTGTCAACTCTAGAGTAGAGTATGGCGACGAAGTACGGAGTACACAAACCCAACAAGGCCAGCAAAATCGCCGAAAAAAAAGTTCAAAAAATGGGCAAAAAATCTTATAAATGAGAGACTTCGCACAACGGGTTGCACGTGCCAGCCAGGTAAGTCAACTTACTAGTTAAGATTTTGGTAGTTTACTGTGAGGTACGAAGCCTATTTTAATGGGTCAAATTTGGACGTAAATGAGCCTAAATTGAAGTATAGTTCATTGAATTATTTCATTCATTGAAGAAGTAACGATAGCTCAAACCAGGAAGTTCGTATCTAAGATTCTTTGCTTTGGCATGGTACGCAGCTGAGTACGTATGAATGAATGTATCGGAATGTCCTAGTTGAACAACTCTACTAATGTTTTTACGATGGTAAATTTCGCCATACGCGCTCACAGGGTCCTTTAGAACAGATTTTGAACCCCAAATCTTACAACTGAGTCTCGGAATTTACGTGAGTAAAAAGAGTTCTAAGAGTTTATTTACGATGTGTGGCGATTGGTAAGCAACCATGCAGAACTCTTGCAACTAGTATATGAATAAATCTAGTATTGTGTTGTGCAAGTGACTTATTAATGGCCGTCTTTGATCTTTTTCTACTGCGTGATTCCGCCAAGCTTTGATCTTCGGAGATCATCACCGAGCAATCGAGGGCCTTAATCCGTAAGAAAAACAGCAACGCTAAAGCCGTGTGTGTTTGTGTGTAGGTCCGCTACTCTCGGGACATTTTGGTTACTTTTGTTCGAAATAGACTTTTCGGGAAGCCCTCTCGCTGTTGTAGCGATAAATTGTTCGTGGACGTGTTTTTGTTTAGGGCACTGCAGCGCGAGCGTGTTCAGATAAGCTAGTCGTCATGCTAGCTGAAGAAGAATTGACAGGTAATCGAAGAAAACAAAGCCTTGAACCCTCCTAATATTGTGATTATCATAGCCCTGAAAGTGTGTCTCGAATGCAGAGCAAAACAATGGAAAAACTTCAAAATAATACCTGTACCTTCTCATTTCGGAAATGGCCTATAAGCTTCAACTCATTACTAAAATAGGCTCTTTATTAACTAACTGAACTGATACTACAACATGTATATTCCCCAGTCATCACTTTTCCAAAAAAGAGATGATTTTTTCTTTCACAACAACAACAAAAAACTTTCAGTTTATTGAGAATTACTTCAACAGAAACTCCAGTTAGTTTCAGAATTATATTTTAGTGCTATGTTTACAATCTTTTGCATTAAACCAGGTCAAATGAATTCTTTGTTTTAAGTGCAAAGTTATTAATTGATTTTGTCTGGTCATTATTTTCCTAATGTTTAAATCACAATCCATGCCAGCTATATCTTGCCCTAATATTCATATTATTATTTTGGTGTTGAAGCGAGATAACAATCTAACATCAAGAACTTCAGTGCTTGACAAGTTATCAGAAATTTTGGATCTTATCTTTCTTGTGCTAGATGAACGCAATCCTTAACAAAAGCTCTGTCAGGGTTCCAAGCTAAACATAAGTCCCCACTCTGAATTATTTTGTTTCACAAAATTTATAACAGACAAAAGATTATTATAGTAGATGAATGAAGTCTAGAATTGTTTGTTCTCAGACCACAACAGCCTGTATAAGAACTTGCCATTGATATATATCTATTCTTCCTTATCTGCCATCATAACTTTATCTGTATAATTACTTAGATATTATCTTTTGGACACCGCTACATCTTTTTTTGTTAATAGACATTGGTTTAATTCTGCTAACGTTTTAAGCATTAAATGTTTCAGATGTTTCTGAAATCTTTAACTAATTCAGCAACACATTGATAACATACGACAGCACTCAGCCAAACTTGAGCGAGTTATATATTATGTATAAAAATCAATATAAATGGCCTTGTTTGTATTTGTTTTAATGTAGATTTATTCTTAATTAATTCGGGGTGCAAGTCACTTTGATGACAGAGTCAAAACCATGATGTGTGAACCGACTGTTTTGTCTGTGCTAGATCATTTACCTACTTGTCAAACAACCATGTCAAAATAAATTTGACAAAACAATTTGTTCAACAAATTTTGCCCCTGCCTGCCAGACCCTTAAAAAAATTGTTTCTATTGAGAAATAAAAAGTCCAACTCATCTGCGGTTTCTTAGTCAATTGAATACAAGAGACACAATAAAATTGTTCCAAGTTTAGCCAACCACACAAACACTCGTACATGTATATATATATATATAGCCAGTCTCAATATAATACAGGTAATATATCATATGATTGGTTGTCCAAATGAGCATGTGTTCTGTTGCAAGCTGTTGATCATGTCATTAGCAAGACTTCAGAGACACTTTGTAGTATTACAATTATGCACCAGACTGTTGAGCTAAATCATCTCTATCTTTGTTTATTGCTGAAGGATGTATGCACATGTCTATAGGTGTACAGACACGTGTACACGTAGTATTTGATGTTTCACTCATAGTCATCAGACAAAAGTCTAAATTTATCTTTTGCTGATCAGGTATACTGGAGTACTATGTTAAACAAGTTTTAGTACTTGCCTTTGAATTGAAAACTAAGATTTAATTTTCCTATAGTGTTAAAAACTAATTAAAATGAGACATACATGTATGTTGGCTCAGCTGTTGGTTAATACTATGTTTATTACTTTCAAATAAGATTAGTGCTAGTCTCTTTTTTTGATACATGAATCTTTATTCTGATAAACAAGAGGCAAGGTTGCTTGACTATTCAAATTCTCTCTTGTCATTAGAAACTGGTGTGTCAATACTTTAATCTGTTATACAGCATAGTCAAAAGGTCACAATTATGAACAAGTTTCTGATATTTGTTTTATTGATTTTGATTTTGAGCCATGATTCTTTGTTTTGATTACCTTACCATGAAAAAAACTTTGTAACATTCATGCCACCTTGTGTTACATTTTTCCCCAAACTATTTTTAATGCTAGCCTAATTTTTTATTTTTTATTTATTTTTTTATAGCATTCAATCAAATTTTAACCCATTTCCAGCTGATTAATGTAGTTTAAGATTGTTGGATTCCTGTTATGCAAATTGCAATTAACTATAGGTATGCAGTTCTCACATCATTGTCACATTAATATTGCTTTAATTACTATATTGATAATAGACCTGCAGTCCATTACACATTATGATAGTTGACTCTTTTTGATCTAATTGTGCATGCAGTAAAACAAGATTAAGCACATGTAATATTTATGCTCAAAACTGGTCATGCATGCATTATAGAACTATATACCGCAGGCAGACGCTGTGTGAGTAATAAACATGTTACACTTTATCTAACATTTTAATGCATAAAGAGAATATGCTAGCTGAGATTTACCCATTCATTCTTATTTACACCACTCCTAAAAACCACTTCTAAACTTAATAAAATCAAAATAATGTGAACGCCAATCAAAATATGTTTATTTTAAACCTCTTTGTGCTACCTATCATCCCAAATTTAACAGCAAAAATTGTTGCATTGCAACCCATATTATTGTAACTTTGGTTGGATTTTTGTGCTTTTCTGATCTGTCAATCATCATTTGTTGCCTGTTTCCTATCTTCTTTGTGCCTATAAGAGGTGCATAATGCACCTCACAATTATCATTTGGGCGGGCAGGGGTTATTCAAACCAACCATTGATTTTCATGGATTCATGTAACTTCTGCCCCCAAAATGATTGATGGATCAGAAAAGCCCAATACTCCAACCAAAGTTACAATAATATAGGTAGTAATGTAACGATTTTTGCTGTAACTGATATATCCATGAAATCTTTATTTCACTCTGTTTGGGAATCTGCTATTTCTTATTTGATATTAAAGAATGCAAACTTCTGAAAGTCAAGAGATGATAGAGTAATTTATATATTCTGGTTTCGAATTAGAAATATTCGTATTAGATCATAAACTATTTTTCCTAAATCCTTCTGTTTCACACCGTATTTGCATGATAATCTCCAAGTATGTTTTAGGAGATTTTGTATTTAAGAGTAAGAAGTCAAAATGAAAAGAATTTATGAATGTTAAACATAAATCCCAAAAATTCTAGTTGATACATTTAGAATTGGAAGTAGCTTTAAAAGTTTCATTTTTGGAATTCAATAAATTATTGGGATCTTTTGATAAAGTAATACTTGACAACATGCTCTCTTTCCAAAAAATATGTTGCAAGCAAATAAAATAATCTTAAGTTGCAAGAATGTTTCAATTTAAGGTTGAAAGCATTACTTTCTTATGTGAGCATGAGTATGTACTTCCATACTTCAATTTGTACACAAACAATTCTCTGTTAAAATATCCACATATCTATAATATGATATAAAAACTTTCTGAATTTACCAAATAATAATATTTAAATTTGCTTGACAATAAAAGGTTTGCACATAAAGGTAAGTGCAGATTGGTTGAAAGCAGTCACACTTAATTGTAAAGTCTCTAAAAACACCATTGCATTTGTTACACAATAATAGGTTGTCTGTCAGTTATTGTTTGCACTGCTGTTGTTTATACTTGATACAGGAAGAGTTGCCTTCAGTTCAAGACACAATAATAATAAACTTCCAAATAGGCTATTTCCAAATTCATAAAAGATCACTGTATCTCTTGACTACAAACTCCATTATATGTAACTAAAAGTATGTGAATCGATTAAGAATTGTATACAAATGTGAAAGGTCAAAGTGATTAAGAGGATATTGATTACAGGTCATGTTTTTGATCTTGGTTCTTTTTGAGCACTTACTCCAAAAATCTCATTTTGTGACCTTAATGGGTGACTACATCCCAACACTAAATTTAGAATACAATCAAGAGTTATTAGCTGCAGTAAGGTAATTGAATTTCTAACCAACTCTGCATACTTTCTACATGAGTTGACTGTAAGTTCAAGCCTATCTGTACAATAGAGGAAATTTAATTAGTACTACTGGTAAGCTGTAATACTAAGGTTGTCCTTAGATTTCATTGTCTCATTGATTCATGCCAATGCAAACAAGATTCATTTAGCAATTGCAAAATACGTACTTACGTAATATAAGATGCATGTTTTTGTACTGTGATATAAACATGCTGAGAGATGTAGAGCACCTTAAAAGCAAGCTTAGGAATGCAAGGCATAGCTTAGTGCTTCTATTGCTTTTCAAGTGCTCTAAATCCCAGAGTGTTTATATCACAGTACAGAGACATAAGCGATTGTTTTATACTGCTTTTATAAAATATCTTTTGCTGTTTTGGTGTGAGCATGTCTCTGTCCTCTGATATAAACACGGTATCCAGTCAATCAGCATGCAAGTTATATCTCAAATATTTTATAATGTACTATGTAGACATGTATTTTTGTGCTATATAAACATGTATGTTCAGCTTAACTGACCACTTTTTCCTTTTTTCACAGGCCCACCTGGACCAAAAGGTACACTGGAGTTTTTAAAAATATCCATTTGTCTATGTTGAATTTATTTTTAAGCTTGATATCTTGTCATGTTGCAGGTCCTAGAGGAAGGAGAGGCAAGAGAGGACCACCAGGACAGCATGGTGAGTAATTAGCTTTTGCTGCATGTATTGGTAGCATGGTTAGTGTATAGACCCCTTGCAGCAATTCCCTAGGCAGTTCAATATGAAGGCCAAAAAAATGAAATTTCATTCACCAGAGAATTGATGACTGAAAAATATTACATTGTTTTGTCTTCCAAATGAAGCTGCTTTGGGTATCACTATAAGGGGTCTATTGGTAAGATGTTCACAACTTCCATTGTGACTCCTATGGTTCAGGTCACTGATTCAGTGGCTACAGACACACACCACAGTTGTTTGACTGGAATTTGTTTGTTGTGTTGTTCTCTCCCTTACCATGAGGGGTTTTTCTACGGTTCTCAAGCTTAATTTTTCCATGCAAATGGCTCAATTCATTCAGCCATCATTCTACATTATGCTCTCCTACACATGATCTGAATGTAAAAATGTTTGTGTGTGGTGCATATTTTCAATGTTGTTCTCATAGGTCAATCTGGGTTACCAGGTCAAAGAGGTTTACAAGGTCCACGAGGTATGATATATCACATATAAACCAATGGAATAACCAATAAAAGGAAATCTGTAACACCGTGAAAAAAAGAGAAATATACTTAACTTTACTGATGTTTCGAGCTTTCGCCC
>JAADYU020062126.1:2500-15703 GCA_011763375.2 Heteractis magnifica
TCTGAGGCGAGTAGCCATAATTGTACTCCGGGTCAAAATCTGAGTCGATTTCTTCGTCTTCTTCAACCGAATGAACATCTATTCTATACCTCATATTTCTTAGCTCTCGTTCGAGTTTTTTAACGTTTCCTTTAGACAAATTCAATGAATCTTTAGTTCTTCTTAAATCGGATTCGACTTCAGCCAATTGTCTTGTCAGCTCTTCCACTGTCGGGTTTAAAGCATCCCTCGTTTCCTCGGAGTACGATGTACAAGAGAGTCTTCTAATGCTTGCACAGCTTGCGTGATGTTCAGCTAGTTGTCCTCGACGAATATTTTTCCAACACCCACTACACTGCACTGCTTCATAACTGCAAGTCTTTAAATGGGAGTCAACTGTGTCTAACTTAATTACCATCTTACAGCCTTCGTCAACGTTTGGACATTGAACAATCAATCCGTCTACGATTCCTCGCAGGGCTAGCACAGGAATCGTGTCGGTCATGAACAGGTCGGTTCGACAGGCAGGACACGAAGCTGGAATGCCTTCTTCTTCGATTCTCCTTTGTAACCATGTTTCTAAACATTCGTCACAGTACGAATGTCCACAGGGAGTTATGACGGCTTTCTCTAACACCCCAGCACAAATTCCACACAACAAATTAGGGTCTACGTCGTTGATAAACTGTTGAATATTGTATCCCATATTTTTCCCCTTATTTTTCCTCTTTGACAAAATTCCCTGATTAATACCGATTAGCAGTGGTTTAACAATAATCAGCACCGTTTGGAGAATATTCCGTGACCCCAGCTAGTGTATTGATCAGCTTCTACTAAACTCTTGTAAATCACTCAGGCGTCACCTATTTGACTAGCACACGCATGCGCATGACCTATCGATCTGCAGGTGTCGTGATTGATAGAGTCAAATTTTCTAGTTCATGAACTAAACTCGAAAATATGTTTAGAATTCGTCATGGATGAAAAAGGAAAATAACGACCCAAATATTGATTTACTCATGAAAATGAAACTGGTACACGACTTAAGTTTTGCAGGATTGATTAAAAGAGTAAATATGTGATAAAGGAGTCGAATGACAAACAAGGAAAAACTTAAAAGCTTTAAGTGACGGCATATTGGCTGATATTGATGATAATACTTGATTTGACTCTAGGTATTTGTGAGTATATGTGCACATGACTACAGGAACCACTTGCCTGTTCGTACAAGTACAGAACTACAAACGGAAAAGGTTTTTTTCCGCATAGAAAGAAAATTATTTTTTTAAAATAACAAAGCACAAGCTTTTTGTCTCAGAACGTTTTTCAATAATTGATGTTGTTTTTGCTCCACAGGAAATAGATATGGTAATTTGAACGAGTTCATTCATGACGTCGGATTAGGCTACGAATGAATGGTTTATTTACTCCATTTCAGCTTGGTATTTGTACAAAAAGTTTAACAAATAGATAGACAAATAGATTTATTAAAGAAATAGCGAAATAACGCAGCATCGAGTATATAATTTCAAAAAATATTAAATAAATTATCATATAAAAGACTTTACAAATCACTGAACAGGCTCGCTAGCGTGAATCACGCTACGTAATATAATTTTGACGTTCGTGACCAACCGTGACTGTGATCGTATTCGTGATTAAAGCGTGATCGCAGTCATCGCTATAGTTCTCGGCGTGATATTATCCAGGTACAGGTAGCCCAAGCGAGATTTTATGCCAAGGTTCCTTTTGTAGTACTAGAATCTTCATGCACAGACACAACAACAAAACTTCGCAAAAATATTTCTTGGGCGTCCTGTGGTCTAAGTCGAGAGCCATTACTTTCGAAATACTCCCGTCGCTTAACGAATCAAGCAACGGACGAAAACGACCTGTTCAATCTCGCATTGTAGTACGCAATATATATAGGTAGATTTATCCCGTCAGCTTTTACAGTGCACCGTATATAAGGGGTTCATATGTTCTTGATGGTAGGGCACACCTATCTCCATAAAATCTGATGCTTTGTACATTAGTATATGTGTCTTGAATTCATTAATTATAATGCCCTTTTGGCCGACCGCGTTTTATTAATACTCCTAGGACCTTTTACACTCTTCTTACTTTGTGTCCCCTTCTGCTGTCGTTGGTGTTCTCTTATTCGCTTCACAAAACTTTTAAGATGATTTTCAATTTTATTTCTTCGCACAAATCCTGTAAATTGTCCTCCCACGTAACCGCCGAGTGACGGCACATCAAGTCGATTTCTTATCGGAAGTCGAGATTGTTTGAGAGAGATTTGGTTCGGATCTATCACAGAAACCTGCTGACCATTGACCCGGCGTTCTGCGTCTTTCTGCATTCCATCCAAGGTTGACATTGGGCCTTTCTCAGCCAGTGATTGAAAGTTGAACATGTATTTGTCCATGATAGCTTCATCGCGTTCCTTTTCTTTCTGCTGTTCTCGGAGTTCGTCGTTTGACTTCCCTTGTGTTATTACAAAAGAAAAATGATAGAAAATATTATCACAGTAAATAAGAAAGATCGGCTTTAGGAACATTAGATACAGCATTGATTTTGGAAGCTTCTGACTGAACCGTGCTTACGACAAGGTGCAACTTTAATTTTAAGGCCACATTACAAACCTGGAAGGATTTCGTAGCAGCAATCTTGACTGTCATGAAACAATACAATATTTTTGCTTGAGAAAATTGGAAAAATCTCATTTCTCAGCGGAAAATATTACATTGTTCTGCCCTTACATGTGGCTGCTCACTTTTCGTTTGGTGTAATGGCTTTTCCAGTTTTTGTCTTGAGAATATTTCTTTTCTATAAATATAGCGATACTAGTCGAAAAGATATAGGCCTGGAAAACCTTAGACCCGATGGAAATGGTTTCCATCAATAATAATTTTAGGAATCCATTCGAATTGTTAATTAAAAGCTGATACTTGCCATAGGACAACATTCGAACAGACTATTAAATATCGGGCTTTTTATTCTTCAACGTAAGGTGGTGCATCCCTGCTAAAAAGGATCTTAATCATTTTTATTATTTACCTAATTCCTCTTTCAACATTTGCATCTGCATATCGGCTTCAGAACGAGCGTCGCCAAGTTTCGTATGGACTTGATTATTCAATACGTTAGCCTGTGAGTTTGACACGATACGATAATTAGGCGCGGTCGTCCCACGCGTGCTGGCTGGCTCTGGTACTCTGATCACGTGCTCGTTGTACATGCTATCGTCCATGATTGGTGGTTCCAGTGGCGAATTACCCTGGCCTTTTGAAGCGCTTTCATCGTCAGCTAGTGCTTTGAACCCGTCGCCGTAATTGTTTGGTTTCCCAAGACGATTGGGAAATAGATGGACTATGCCATCGGGAGAGAGACGCAATTGATCAGAAAGAAGTAGATTCATGTACTGCAGAACTTGTTGCGCCTGTTTTCCATTATGGTTATCCAGAAATTTTCTCATGAGCCTCTTGAGGTGTTTGTAGTACTTGTTGTGAGCAAGGCGTAGATGTCTTCGGGGTTGGTTGAAATTAGGCCTTGGGCGTCTATGGTGTCTGTTCATTTGCTTGCACAGTTCTTTTATGATGGGGTTCGTTGCATGTTTGCATGCCTTTTTTCTTTTCAAACGAACGTGTATTTTATTGAACAACTTAGCTAAAGGCACTTTATATCCTTGGGGTTGAAATACAGCACTTTCGTTTTTCCCTGCTCCGCTGCCGCCATCATTTATGGTCCAAGGTAACAAATTTTGTCGAGAACATTTTTTGCGAGGGTTAGGGGTTTTTTCTGACTTTTCCCTGGTCTTATCCATTTGACTTTTTAACTTTAAATTTTTCAGTTTATTCTTGTGTTTTCTTTGATTTTTATTATCTTCTTCGTCTTCTTCATCCTCCTCTTCCTCTTCCTCAACGTCCTCTCTTTCTTCTTCTTTATCATCATCATCTTCACACTTGTCATCTTCTCCACTATTACCTTCCTTTTCTTCTTCTTCGTCGTCGTCCTCCTCCTCATCATCGTCGCTCTCTCCATTAGAATCCTCCTTGTCCTCTTCCTCTTCTTCTTCTTCTTCCTCCTCCTCCTCCTCCTCATCTTCATCTTTGTGCTTTTTCCTATTCCTTCTGCCATCGATTTGTCCAGATTTGAGCATTTGTCTCAGGGTGGGACCGTCTACACCGATGATAGTCTGGAGTTCTTTAAACATCGTTTCTCTGTTTGGACCGATAACTTTTTCCAAATCCTCTGCCGCTTTTTTCGTTGACAGTATTTTTACCGGTCTAAGAGTTGTTGTGTTGTCAGGAATGTGAACTGCCAGCCATATTCCGTGAGAGTTTTGGCTTTTTAGCTCCTTGATTTGCATGTTTGTATAGTCCGTTCCTCGGATAGCCACATCTGGTAACACTACCACTTTACTGGGCTCTATTTTATCCTTAGTTTTTCCCGTCATATCTTGCGTGTTTTTTTGTTTTTCTATAGCGTGCGATGATTTCACATCTTGTTTAGGCTCTTGGAGGAAAAAGATAAACAGTTGATTAATTATTCAGTTAAATCTATGTGAGTTGGGTAAAGTCAGTATATTGAATTGATGAGAAGTCGTTTAAAAAAGGCATCTGAAGGCCCACCCATGGCTTAATGCAGCTACCATAATAGGCTAGTGTAATATTTTGCACATTACGTCGAAAGGGAATTCATAGTCTAATGGTCTTGTCAGCAGAAGATTAATCAAATTTTTGAGAAACAGAACGACTTCTTTAATCTTCACAGACATGTCTCAAGCTTTTGAAATTCATAGTCTTCCACATAACCCTTTTTAAAGACAACAGATCTTCCCCGGATTCGCTCGAATTAATTAACACAAAAGAATGGTTTCATCATGTTAAGGTCAGTTGGGGTAGACATGCATTACCTATTACTCCAACCTCAACTTGACACCATTCTTTCGGTTATTCAAACGAAACTAGCTAACTGTCATGCAGGAGGGAAACAATTTAGATAGGCATATTTTGACATCATACATAAACAGATAACGATTGAGCCTGTAGCTGTAAAAAACTATGAAAAAACCCCACGCCGGATTTTAACAGGCTTGACTTTATTATTTTGATGTAATTCAGTTTTGATTATGTACAAGCATTTTTCCGATTTTCATATCGTGGTCACATCCTATTGTACTCTATCTTGTTATTGATTCCCTTAGTGTTTCACTAATAGTTTTCTAAGATGATTTTGCTTTCTTCTGCCTTTAGCTACATCTTTCCTCTTATAGGCAACAGCATTTCTGAGTACGAGTTCGACTTTGTGGTTGTTTGCATCATGTTTCATGTAGTCGGGATATTCTGTCTGCAGGAAATCCACTTCCCCCGGGCTTATTGAGCTGACTTTCTGATTGGCACCTATATTTCCTACGACTTTGCCAAGAAAAGGCCATCGCAGCAGCATCTCTGGATCACTGGCAGGGTTCATATTTTGCCAGCGAGCATCGGACTCGTCTTCCAGTTTGGTAACACCAACATCTTGAAGTTCTAAGATGATATACAAGAACATTTCAGTGAAAAAAATAAGATAAAAAATCACCGACTGGCTTCATGAATAGTAGAAGTAGTTCATAGTAGGGCCGTAGACACAAGTTTGTGAGTGGTCCGGTTTCAAATTAAAACTTTTTTGTTTCTAAAAGTGGTACGGCTGAAACAGGACCAAACGTTCTGGTGGATACGGTCCTGAGCTAGTAGTGACGTTGTCAGATGCATGCGATTAAAGTTTACTGTTGGATTAAGGAAATTCACCAACCTTTGTCATGGTTTTTCTTTTTCCTTTGGCTCATTCTCAGAGCATAATCTTCCTCGATCTCATTTAAGAACTTTTGATCAGGCTTTGATAATTTAACATCTGGTGTAAAGTTTATTTCGATGTCTGCAGGGGTATTGGATTGTTTTTCGTGCGGCTTCTGCTGTTCTGTCTTTGTGTCATTCTCATGTTTATATTGTCTAGGCGTTGATGCAACAATAGTTGAACTGCCTTCCATTGTACTACTTGATTCGTCTTCCTGATCAATTTCTGTACCATTTCCCCCCTTTGATCTCGTATTGTTCTGTAAAGGTAAACTTGAGTTTTCTTTATAGACATCGACATCGAATATGGCACCATCCTGTTCATTATCATCATCAGCCTTTCCGTTTTTGTCTTTCCCGGTTGTCAATGGTTTATGTAACGCCATTGCAGTGTCCGTATCACTCTTATGTTTGGTATTGCTTCTCTCGTTATCCATGGGATCGTCTGCCACTTTATTGCTTTCTCTGTGTTTAGATTCACTTAAGTTTTCTGTCAAAGTTTCAGTGGATTCATTTTGGCTCGTTAAGACTTCTGTCGCTTCATTTTCATCCTCCTGGCTTTCAGAAAAGCTATATTTAGGCTCTCTTTGTCTTATTTCATTCCCTATAATGCCATCATTTGCATCATCACCAAGTTGCAAATCAGCAAAGCTTTCTTTTGATTCGTCATGCTTTGTTGTATCCATTTCTTCATACTCATCATCATGTGTGTCGCTAACACTTTGTGAGTCAGGTACTAAGCTATCGCTTTGTTCTTCTTCCTTTGCTTCGACTTTTTTTCCACTTTCGTTGTCCTCTTTGCTACTAAACTTCTTGAGGTCAGAGAAACTTTCAATGGCTTCGTTTTGCTTTGAATACTCCTCGGTTTCTTGGTTGTCTTGTTGAGAGGAACTATCAACAGTTTCTTCCGGATTTGCGCCATCTTCAAATTCCCCAGTCTCGTTGTTCAAATCGTTATTTAATTCTTGTAGACCTGAAAAATTCTCAGTGGTATCAGCTTTATCTTTCTCAGGCACCATTTGTTGGTTGCCATTTTTGTCTGTCTTCATCAAATCTTCGGAAATCTTTTTCCTTTGTTCACCCTCCTGCATAACTTCTTCTATCTGTTCTCCCACGGATGTTTCAGGAGGTAGGTCCATTTGGTAGGTGATGGTCGTACGTTTTCTCAATCCAGAGGTAGACATCTTTGTTCCTTTGGAAGACGAGGAAGGATTTAGTCTTCCTTCTCTCCTTTTAGTTGTCTTCCCCTAACAAGTAATTCTTGTGGCCTTTTGAACTGATATGTAGCCATTTGGTAAAAAGGTTTAGGGATTAGGTATCATATGAAGCTTAAGATTTGTCGGCCGGGAAATATGCTAATTTTGAAAGTAACTATCAAAAAGGCATAGGAAATTTTTTAACATGGATTTTTTAATGGCTGTCTGTATGAAAATTTGTAAGGAAGATGCGAATTCTGTAGTAGAAATCGATATCAGCCAGTACACAAAGTGCCAAGTAATGATGAGGGTATAGTCTGAATAAAGTGTAAATAAGGGTCTCTTTTTCCCCATTTTGAGTTAGATTCTACATAGTTATAGTACGGCAGGCTTGTGCATTGATTTGAGCCGGAATGAAGAGGGAGCTGCAGGAGGGGAGTGCCAAACGCACGTATCATGAATATAACATCAAAAAGGACTAAACATTTTTGTATCAAAAAAACACCTACCTAAATCCGTGATCACTGAAGTACTTCTCTTTCTGGAGATTCCATTATAACCAGGATGGCTACCTTCTATTTTTTTGCCAAGATCTTCAACCTTTCTTTCGGCTTCGTTTTCAAGCTCTTCAGCAAAATTGGCTTTAAAAAAAGGCAAAATGAAACCATAATGTCAAGACAAGATTATCGGATTTACTGCATAGATATGCCGGCTGCATGCATTTGCACCCTTAAGTGTATGAGTGATGATCATTATGCTTAGAATGGCTTTATCATTGTGGCAGGATCCTGCGATAGGACATTAGTCCCAAATATCATAATAATAGGTTAGATATGGATTGATGGATGCTCAAAGCTGGGTTGATGAGTTTAACTGACTCTTAAATTTCCCCAACGCCTAGATATTTTCTAAATTGACAATGACATTGCAAATCAAACCGATCTTGCAGAAATCAGAGGTTGTTCTTCTTTGAAGCCCGCAATCCCCTGGTTATTCTTCGTTTGCATGGTACGTCATTGCGGCCATGTTGGTGGTGATTTAATAAAAGATTCCTCATTTCTTCCTCATACATTCGGGCCTTTTGTCTGTACCACTAACATGGCCGGCGTGCCTTTCTCTTTTGATCCGAATTGGTTGCAAACCATTAATTAAGAATTGCGGTTGTAAGTTGATCTTACTTTGGTCAAGGGAAATTCGGCATCCACAAATAAGAGGTCGATTTACTGCAAGAATATTTAGAAGATACAGCTAAACTATCGAAAAAACGTAAATCGATGTTTTGCTTAGTATCAATGGCCAGTACCTTTATCATCAACAGCCTTTTCACGTTCGTCCATAACATCGTCCACGTGTTTGCTTGCCTCTTCGAATCGTTTCTCTTGATTAGCGTCCTCTACAGTTTTGCTCTTAGCTTCTATTTCACTCACCATTGCATTGCTTTGATCGTCAACTTTCTTGCTTTCCTCTTCAATCTTTCTTGTCATTTCGTCTGCTTCAGCTACGACGTCATCATCTGCCGCCTTGGTTCCTAAGGAAGCAAATATTTTGGAAAGTTTTTAAAGGCATTAATAGACTTCATAATTTTTACAAGGGCTTTATATTAACCGTGGAATGTGTTTTACTTTTAAGACTGTGATTTTTTAATGAAACTGTACATTTACACAGTGTTGAAGTTTTTATTTTTGAGAAATATGCCGAGTGGAGTAAGAGACCATATTCATGATAGCCGCCATGTTTGTTTTCTTGTGGCGATGCTAGTCACGTGATTTCTGAGGCTGCAAACACATTTTAACCGCTTTCATAACATGTTTCAACAATAGCGATTATTCTCCAAACTAGTCCCC
The DNA here is from genome assembly GCA_011763375.2 of Heteractis magnifica. Lineage (NCBI taxonomy): Eukaryota > Metazoa > Cnidaria > Anthozoa > Actiniaria > Stichodactylidae > Heteractis > Heteractis magnifica. The sequence goes on from JAADYU020062126.1 coordinate 11,360, forward strand.
CCCCCCAACATAACAGAAAATGGAGTATTAGAATTACAAGAAAAATACGCATACGTAATTACTGAGAAACCGCTGTAGATTTTTAGCCAAGCTCAAAGAATGTTCGGATTTGCTTTATGATTGGTTCCTCGTCGTGCCATGACGTACATCAGCCCCGTGGAAAAGTGTTTTTAAAGGTTTTGTGAAGATTTTCATGATTTTTTTTAAAGGTTAGTCATTATGAAATGAAGCTTAAAGCTTAATATATTGAATTCATCATTTGATTATCTAAAATTAAATGTGTTTCCGAGCTGACTGACGCTCAGGCTGTGTTTTAGAATAGGCTTAAATAATGGTTTAAATAACCAAAAATATAAGAATCACAGGAAAATTGGTTAAAAAGAGTAGGTCGGTAGTGAATGAGAAGGCAAGAAACTTTCAAAAAAGAGGGGACTGAATCACAGTCAAATAATTTTAGTGAAGTCAGTAGAACTTTACCGGTGTACATGTCTGCGGCATGACTGATAGAGATTTTAAAGTTCATTCGTTTATTTCAATAAACAATCCAAAATCTGAAATTAGATCTATACTATAAAATTTGACTACCAACTACCACGTATCCACTAATTGCAGGTCGACTTATTTGTTTAGATATTTCAGAATTAGTGGCACAAATCGAACTGCAGTCACCATTATTTACAATGCAACAACATATCAGGAGTGCCGAGGAAAGCACCAACAAATCAAAAACAATAGAATAGCGTTATATTCTAAACAATTTCAAACTTTGCTTACCCGAGATGAGAACTAGAATTACTAACAACACCAGTAATTTCAATACCGTCCTTTTTGACCTCTTTCCCATTATGGTCCGTTTTTTCTTTCGCGGCACTAGATTTCTCTTAAAATGGACGCTTGACGCTAGGTTCAAATAATTTCTTGTAAATCATGATTTTCTTGGTTGATATTTCTGGTATTTAGCCCGTGTCAATTAGCAAAAGTAAACATTTTTGGTGTGATTTTTGGTGCTTTTTAAGGCGAAAACAAAAGAAAGCCTCCCGTAGAGACAGGTAAATGTCATGGACTGTGTGTAGTGATCATCGGATGACTGGGTGGTGGCTTTGAATAATTTACGAAAAACTTGACATATAATCTGGGTGATCTCATCTAATACTCGCGTGGTAAAAGAGTTTTGACTAGGAAATGCTGGTTCCTGATGGTTTTTGTCTAATAGTTTAACTTTTCTGACAAATGATTCTGGTAGATTATTTAAGTATGGAATCACACGGGTCAAAAACGCTGTGAACAGAAGAAAAGCTGCCATAGTCCTTATTGAGGCAAATGATAGTAAAAGGAAACGTGAAATTGAAATGAAGGGATGATTGACCAAGCATGGTGTTCTGATAGGGGGAAACTGGAGGCATTCTTGTTTGAGTTTGGACCAAACCCCCCTATCTGTAAAACTTCGGTCTGAAATGCCTCTCCGATTGTTACATCTCAGTAGACACTTCCTGAATTTGCTTGAATGGTCGAACACAAAACAATGTACTTAACCAGGTTTTAGTAAACAAATGTATACATTTACCTTCCTACTTCTTAAGTTCCTTCCACATTTAATTCGTGGTCATTTACTAGTGAATTTAGGGATGCTCTCTTTCAAAGGCCGGAGAATCAGTTAAAACACTCAAACAAACAGCAAAAATATACGTATAAATTGTAAATAGTTTATTATAAACTAACTTATCTCGAAATCCAGATGTCTTTATGCCAGTATTTTACCAGTGAAGTAGTTTTCTCTATTTCTTTAGAGGATTTAGTCTTACTAAAACTAGCTATCTACGAATGCAATGTCTTCAAGTTGATTGCTTGCATTGGCAATCAGACATCACAGACTTGGCAGCAATTTTAAGGAGAAAAATATTTACAACCGAAGTTTACAAAAGGCTAGCAGTTGTTGAAATTCACTTGAAGCTTTTACAATTTACTCTTACTGTTAGAATTGCTTAAGTTTTCTAATTATTCGGTTTGTATTCCTGCTGTTTGTCCTTCACCCTCCTGCGCACAAACATGGGTTTGATGGAATACTAAAGTGTCAGAAACTGGAATTGCATCATTTGCTTTGAATCGTCCCCACCATACAAATAATGGTCCTTTGTCAGCTATGAATTTCCATAGAAATGTTCCTCAACAGACATTGACGTTTGTTAATGGCCCCGATAGAATCATTAAGCGGGTGCGCGCCACGCCCACTCCAGATGGAAAGCTTTTGAAATGGAGTGAAAATTATCACCGGGTTCACAAAGCGTGCCAGGAATCACCTCAATCGCGGAACTGCTGCGTACGTGTAACAGTTTCTATTTTGCTTTTCAAAGTAGTTCTGAGTTTCAGTTGTTACTATTTTTTGGCTTTAATTCAAGACCGTGTGGTTTTGCACTGTTAGTTGAGTTAGTGATGTAACTCTTACAGAATTGCTGGCACTTTTTCGGTGTATCTGGTTTCTCGAGCTCTTTGGCTTATGATATGTACCCATCGGACTCGGAACTCTTCCAATTTTGCTTCTGGAATCAGTGACACTGTATTTTTCAGGCGAAATTATATCAATAAATTTTATACGATTTCTTCCTTTTCCTTTATGAGTTACCCGAATTCTCATCGGTCCTTTAGATTTGATAACCTTCCCTTTTCCTTGTATAATTCTCCCATCGATTATTCTGCTCCTTAGTTCACTGGCGTTTTCCAGTGGCTCCCCATTAAGCCTGATGACAACGTTTTTAAATCCATCGTTATTTAAATGCGAGTGAAAACCTTTAGGAATAGTGTCTTTTGCTTGGAGTTCCAGTCTCATCCTTTCTCTAAACCGTGCTTCCGATGCGGACATCTCACTAATTTCACCGCTTGGAGACTCGATGGGAGTCATCCGTCGAGGTGAATACATAAATCTGGGAAGTATTTTTTCTCTAAGGGGGACTGATGGTCCGAGAAGCTGCTCTCTAGAATAGGTGTCCATGGAGAATCTCTTTGGATAAGCAAAAGGTAATGGCATTTGTCGTGGCGATGAAAATGGCGGGATTCGGAAGACAGAAGGTTGTTCTCGAGACTCCATGTCAGGACGACGATAGTTCATGTTTGGAGAGGCTTCGTCTTTCTCTTCTTCAGGCGGCCCTTCATCAGAATTAGGAGGCTCATCTCTAGAGTCTTGTAACGCACGTTCATTCTCCTCGGACTCATCCTCTTCTTCGTCATCGTCATCATTTGTTTCCTCTGAAGCTGTGGCAGCGTGCGAAAGTGAACTGCGAACACGAGCGTTTTCGTCCGCATTATCGTCGTCTCTTGTAACGGGGTATCCTGTATCGGAGTATCCAGGGTATCTTGTATCAGGATAACCGGGATCACTGTTCTCGTAATACCCTCGTTCACGAAAAAAGCGTTCATGTTCGGCCTCTCGTTCTTCCTCATCCCTAATACTGTCTCTATCATCATGATACCTTCTGTCATTCATTCTTTCACTTTCTCTGTCATTCATTCTTTCATCCTCTGCATAATCGTGGTATCTGTCCTCATCGTATCGCGAATCCCTTCCATCATTATCATAACCTCGATCAGCATCGTCATATTCCCGTGGTTTGGGATCATATTCTTTGTTTACTTCACTCCTAGTACGTCCAGGTTCATCTATCCAGTGTCTAGCCAAAGGTTCAAGTCTGGTATCTTGTTCTATTGGCTGTTGAACTAGCTGTACTTGTGGTATCGTTTGCTGCAAGGCTGGCACCGTCAGTACCGGGTATACAAACTGCTGTTGTTGTGGTTGTGGTGATAATGGTGGTGGTTGTGGTTGTGGTTGTTGCGGAGCGGTAGCCATCGGCACGGTATAAAAACTCGACCGATCTCCCAGCTGTTGTACGTAAGGGTTCTGCAGCACAGGTTGTGAGGGAAGAATTGGAACTCCTTGCGGAGCTGCTTCAGATGACATCATTGGTACTACAGGCTGCATCATGACAGGTTGTCTGCTATACTCTTCTGGCGGAGCCGCTGAATCAATATTGCCTTGGCCTGCAAATTGAAGCATCTGCACGTTAGAGCGTCCAGAAGACAAAGGCATGTAGTACATACTAGGCTGATGATCAAGCAACATCGGTGGTCTACGATGATAGAAATATCGATGTCTGTGTCTTAATCTTCTTGCAGGCCTATCTTCCTGAAGAAACATTTCTCTATTTACTCCTGAAGGTGGTCTCAAGTCTTCTCTGTTAAGAATACGTCTTCCAGAGTTTTCTATTTCATCTTCTCCAATCTCAAAAACGTCAGGCTCGATCGGTTTTGAAGGAGGTAAGATTTCCCCATCAAAAAGTCTTCCAATAGGCTTGA